>JXCR01114605.1:31184-42986 GCA_002079205.1 Phalaenopsis hybrid cultivar | reverse complement strand
GCTCTCTCTATTTCTACCTCTTGCTATGTTCTATTCATTCGTTGTAATTCACTAGCAAATATGGGTTCCTCATCAAGTTTATT
Organism: Phalaenopsis hybrid cultivar; assembly: GCA_002079205.1. Taxonomy (NCBI): domain Eukaryota; kingdom Viridiplantae; phylum Streptophyta; class Magnoliopsida; order Asparagales; family Orchidaceae; genus Phalaenopsis; species Phalaenopsis hybrid cultivar. The sequence goes on along the minus strand of JXCR01114605.1, from coordinate 42,903 downwards.
AATTTGGGGTCAATGATGTTTCCAGCCAATTAACTGCACTTGCTTTCCTTATTTGGATGCAGATTAATTTCTTATGATGTGTTTTTGAATTTATTTGAAATTAGTTAAATTATTTTTTATGTATTAATTTACCTGAAAACACTTTTCTTTAATTGATATAAATCTCAAAATTATGAGTTAATTAATTTTAAATATATAAGATTTATTTACAAATTATTTACATATAAATCTTTAAATATTTACACAATTAGTACATTTATCATAAAATAATTTTAATAATTTTAATGTTCATATGAATTAAATTGTATGAAATATATCCTAACTCAATTTTTTTTTGCGTGAGTCAGCTATAATTAATTGAAATAATTAGGTTTTTTTTTTTCTGAATTTTTCTAATAATTATCTTTATAAAGAATTTTTTAAAAAAAGGATAAAATTGTATCGCATGTATGCTATTTACTTTCATATGTTGTTTACTTATAAAATAAAACAAAATACAGATTAATTAAGCTCCCAAAATCTTTCGAAATTAATTTATTCAAATAATATTAAATTTTCTTAAATATTTTTAAATTAATTTGAAATATTATATATTTTTTTATTTTACACTTTATTTTAAGGCTGAAAAAAAAAATAAAAATAAGACCTGGCAAATCGGTATTTATTTAATTACCAACTTTGAGGTCGAGTTTTAAAAAACAAATTTTTAATGAAAATGAAAAATTGAAGAAGGTTGGCTAAGGGCCCGTTTGAGACAGCTTATTTGATGCGGTGGCATTTTGAAAACACACCTGATTTGTTTGGCTAAATTGTGTTTTGACAGTTTATGCGTTTTCAAATGCAGAAAACAGCATTTTCACACTGCACTTATCTGAGTACGGTGGGAGCTTATTGACAACGATTTGACTTTTCCAAAAAAAATTAAAAATTTTTAATATCCACCGCAGCTAGCTTATCAACAGATTATTTTTAATCAACTTATCAGCAGATTATTCAATAAACTACAACAGCTCCAAATAGACCCTAAGTCATTAGAATGAGAAAATATTATATGTCATGATTGTCTGGACGGACGATTGTCTGAATGGGCAATCTTGTAATACGTAGTCATCGTGATCAGATCCATACTTCGTCATACTTTGTCTGGATATGCGATCGTTTATTCTCTTCATTAAAAGAATAATTTCGATGCAGAATGATATTTTAGTGTCAAAATTACCCCCATATTATTCGAAGTATTGCCAAACTGAAATTCAGTTCTTCGTATGAAGGCGAACAATTTGTCTCATATATATTATTTGTAAATACATACGTAATAACCATATTAATCGCTTGGATTTCAAAAATATGTATGTAATGTTGTGGCGTGCTCATAATTATGTTGGCCAATTTAATTTATTGGTTAAAATTGTATACTTCCAACCCAAAATGTATTGAATTCAAGATATTACATTCGGGAGAATGTCTATGTTTACAATTAAACTCATTAAGTTCGCCCAAATAGGGCTGTCAAAAAAGCTCATTGTTCGCGAACAGCTCGTGTTCGGTTCGTTAAGTAGCTCGTGTTCGGCTCGTTCGTTAAGTAAACAACTCCTTGTTCCATTGTGTTCGGCTCGTTTTAGCTTGAAATAAAAAAATTTATATAACTATTTATATAACAATATAGTACATATTTTATTTATATAATAGTATATTATATATATTTATGTCTAAGTTTAAATCATAACACTTCATGTGGCAATATGGTTAGTGTATTCTTTTTGTATATATTTGACCCAGGTTCGAATCCCACACTTTACATTTATTTTTCTCAATTTAAGTTTAACGAGTCAATTTCAAGTCGAACACAAATACAAATATTTTAATCGAGTCGAGCACGAACACACTGTTCACGAGCCGATTTCGAACACGAACGATTTCGAACACGAGCTATTTTGAACGAGCTGAACACGAGCCGAGACTGAGCTCGCTCAAGCTCAACTCGTTTACAACCCTACGCCCAAATGTCCCAAAATATCACATGATTCAAAACTTCCATAAATTTTGACCTGAGAACTTGTGCATGTTCATTCAAATTTAGATTGCATCAGTTCCACAAAAGTGTGCTCATGATTCAAAACTTCTAGCCCATGTGGTTCCAAATTTTGGCCTCTTCGGCCTAAGGATGTCATCACAATTTACGACTACGATCTACGTGGCTTGCGACTCTCGCAGCTTATTGTCACAGCCTCTATGGCTAACTGACGCTCCTAAAGCCATAATTTATAGGTCTGCATAGCTAACTACTGCCACGACATTCTACTACCACCTCCACTATAAGCTGACGCTACTGCCACCGTCTACAATACTTATGATGGGTTACTGTCTTCACAACAATCAACTATAGTTTAGTGACCCATTATAGCTTCTATTGCATAAATACTATTTTACAGTTATAATGATCAACTCTGTAATTTCATAGTCCTTAAACTACTGGCATTGATCTTCTTACACACATTAGGTATAATTCATGTTTCAAAAATTAAAATAGTGATACTTTTCGTGTGATATGAAAGATTTTATTTTAAAGATAAAAAAAAAAAAGTTATTAGATATATAAATATATGAATTTGGGTGGTATGTAGGTAAATGGCCTTTTCAATTTTTTTGGGGTTCTTACACACCAAGGTCCCCAAACTATAATATTTACATATCGCCATCCTAAAACTCAATTTTTTCGGGTTAAGGTCTCTGTACGCCATCTTCTGTCTTTTTTAGATTACTATGCTTTCCTCTTCATTCTTCATCCTCTGGCCATCTTTCTTCCACTGATACGACATTCTCATTCGTTCTCATTCGTGGGAGTTCATTCCAATTCTCTCCCGCGCAATCTTATTTTGAAACCTTCTCTTTCTATTGTATGAGATTCAACATCTTCTCACAGTCTTCGTCTGACACCATTGTGTTCGCCCCAGTGCAATCGTTGCACTCGGAAGAAACTGAAGACGTATCCAATCCCAGGTCCGAGTGGATGCTGACCTAAGCACTCTATGGAAGGTTTTGACCGACTACGATGGCCTCGCTAATATTATTCCAAGCTTAGTTGTCTCTTTCTTTAGTGCCTCTTGTTAAACAACCTTCCACTGCAACGCTTGGTGTTGACCTCTTTCTCCAGTGCCCGGTGCCCAACTCCCTCTGTAGCGCCTCTTGCCGAACAACCTTCCTCTTCAGCGCTTGGTGTCGAGCAATCGCTCTCTTCCACGCTTTATGACCAGCCTCCTTCTTTTCCCTCTTTGTCGCTCCCCTATCTTCTTCTCTCCTTCTTCCACCTTTCTTCTTGTTGTGAAGAATCTAATTGTTAATTGACATGGAATAAAGAAATTGCAGCAGCTGTCTCGCACTTTTATTCTAATCTAACCCTTCCGCGCCATTTTCTTTAATCTCTTTGGAACAACAGAAAGGCTATTTTATTTATTTTATTTTATTTTATTAAGCCGAGTAACCTTGTACTCTTTTAATTCTATATATAGCATATGACCTCCAACACCGAAGTAACAAGTAAACCAATGGAGGTCACATATCTGTTCTACTTCGTAACACTCCTCACGATCACCCTCCCCTTCATCCTCTTTGGCCGCCGGCGGAGTCACCTGAAACTACCTCGCACCATCCCTGATGTCCTCCCCATCATTGGTCACCTTCACCTCATCGTCCGCTGGCCCTCTCAACCCCTCCACCGCACCCTCGCCGAACTCTCCTCCACCTACGGCCCAATCCTCCACCTCCGCTTTGGCTCCCGCCCCGTGCTCATCATCTCATCCCCCTCAGCTGTCGAAGAATGTCTTACCACCAACGACAAAATCTTCGCCAATCGCCCATCACTTCTTTCTACCAAGTACCTTGCTTTCAACAACTCCATGATCGCGGCCGCCCCCTACGGCCCCCACTGGCGCAACCTCCGTCGAATCGCTACCACTGAACTACTCTCCACCTCCCGCATCGTCTCCTTAGCTCTAATCCGTGCCGACGAAACTCAATCCCTCCTCCACTCCCTATTCTCCGCCGCAGCCATCGCCGACAACAAATGGAGTCGCGCCGAGATGAAGTCAAGATTAAAGAGGCTGAATTTTAACTCTATCATGAGAATGGTGGATGGTGAGGAGAATAACGAGGATAGCTTTTGGAGGATGATAGAGGAGGCGTTTAGACTGACTAGTTTCTCGAGCGTGGAGGATTTTCTTCCTTGGACTAGTTGGTTTAGTTTGGGGGGCATCAAGAGGAGAATGATGAGATTGGAGAAGGAGATGGATGAGAGGTTTCAGCGTATGGTGGATGAGAGGAGGAGGAGAAGGGTGGTGGTGAAGGAGGAGGTGGAGAAGAAGACTTTAATTGATGTGATGCTTGATTTACAGCAAGAGGAACCAGAGAGATACTCAGATCTAATCATCAAGGGGATGCTATGGGTAAATAATTTATTTAATCTTTTCATTTCATGTATAATATACAAATGAACATGGTACCTTAAAAACAGGAAAATTTTAGCTGAGATTATTCTAATTTGTTCTGAAATAAATATAATAAATTAAAATTTATTAGTTATATGATATATTTATTTCAAAATAAATGTGATAATTATAAAATCTATTGATATTAAATTTTATCATTTTGAGTTAGGGTATTACTTAAATTTTTAAATTCATCAAATTAGAATATATTAGAATTTTCACTAAGAACAAAGAAAAAGTACACTTTTGGTGTATTTTGTGTGCCGGTTAAATATTTTTAATTTTGAATATTTAACTTTTAAATTTCAGAATTTTTTTAACATGAACTAAATCTTATTCATGATATAATAAGTAGGGTGTAAAAAACTCATCCAAAAATTTTATGTTAGAGTTTACCGGAATATTTTTCGAGTCGGGTTCGGGCTTGGGAACTCGACACCTAAATATTTTAGGTCGGATTCAAGTTGAACCTGAAAATCCGAACCTGACACGAATAAACACTAAGAAATTGATTGTACTTTTAACTCTTTTATCATTGCTTGTTATATATAAATATCAGTCTTTTTTTAATCTGCGTATTGTCACTTCTTCAATGGTTGAAGTATAATTTTTAATAAAAGATTGAGCTGGTAGGTTAAATGGGTCGGGTTCAGATTAATCGTGCCTGGGTCGAGTTCAGTTCAGGCTGAGTTTATGGATCCATTTATTATTCGAATCAGGTCATTTTTAGTTCGGGTCAGAACCCAACACACTGACCCGAAATTGACACCCCTAATAATAAGCTTTCTTACAGGTTCACTATTCATATATATATATATATATATATATATATGCATATATATATGCAAACTTATGGATTCATTAATTTGTTTTCAATGAAATAGATTTTATTTAAGATAATTGTAATTTGCTTAGTCGGTGTGATTAAGGGCATAGTATGTAAGGTGGGTAAAAAATTGTACATCATTATTATAATTCTATATCAGGGGCAAAGATGAAAATTTTCAAATAATTTATCAGTTTTCCTTTTTGAAAATGTAATATATAATTTCATGCTTAAGATTATGACACCTAGGTGCTACAAGTACAAATATCAATTAAACTTAGTGTTGGATATGTTTGTAAATAGAGAAGAAATGTGAGATATGTTTGTAAATTTCTGTTTTATGTTTGTAAATAGAGAAGAAATGTGAGATATGTTTGTAAATTTCGGTTTTAAGTTTTTGTCTTGCAAACATAAATTGTACTTATTAACCATATCAATCATTTTGAACAGGCTTTAATTGCAGCTGGAACAGACACTACATCCGTGACCGTGGAATGGGCGCTCTCTCTTCTCCTAAACCATCCCAAAGCCCTAAAAAAGGCCCGAGATGAGATAGATTTTCACGTAGGACACGACCGTTTGATCACAGATTTAGATCTCCCTCATCTTCCCTACCTTCAAAACATAATCAAAGAAACTCTCAGACTATATCCAGCGGGTCCACTCTTACTCCCACACCATTCATCCGCAAACTGCACTGTAGAAGGTTACCACATTGCAAGCGGCACGATGCTGCNAGAAACTCTCAGACTATATCCAGCGGGTCCACTCTTACTCCCACACCATTCATCCGCAAACTGCACTGTAGAGGGTCGCCAAATTGCAAGCGGCACGATGCTGATAATAAATGTTTATGCGATTCAGAGAGATCCGAAGCTGTGGAAAGAGGCGGAGAGTTTCAGGCCTGAGAGGTTCGATGAAGAAGAAGTAGCAGAAGGTTTTAAGTTCTTTCCCTTCGGTTCGGGAAGAAGAAGGTGCCCGGGAGAAGGGATGGCGAACCGAGTGTTGGGCTTGACGCTTGGAGCTCTGGTTCAGTGTTTTGAGTGGGAGAGAGTTGGAGAAGAAATGATTGATTTGAGTGAAGGGGAGGGGCTTACGCTGCCAAAGTTGGTTCCTTTGGAGGTGAAGTATAAGCCTCGTGAGGCTATGGTGAATGTTCTATCACAGCTTTGATCAGCTGTCAACTCTTATGGCTAACTCTTGTGGTGTTTAAATAAATAATTAAATGTTTTGTTATGTTTAAGATCTTGGAATATTTTTATTTGAAAAAGAATAAATATATTCATATTTTTATAATCAGTGCAGTAAGAAATTTGTTGGGTTACGATTTGAGCTAGCTACAACATTTCTTTCTGTCATTCATATGAACATCTCATGATCTGCGTTATACCAACCGATATTTTTCTTATATAATTCAAAGACTAGATATTTGGCTTTGCTTCCTTTTTTGAGGTTCTTCATTTTTATTTTTGAATAAAATTTCATAACTCATTTGTAAAACAATTGAAACATGAAGATATATTTATTATTCATTAATTTTTGCTTTCAAAAATTGTGGCAACTATATTTTAAGAAAAGTCCATGTAAAATATATACCATTAATTATGAATCTTAAAAGCAGATTACAATGGGAAAAAGTTTGACATGTCATCAAGAAAATTCTATTGATCACGCATGAATCTTGATGCATCTTCAGACCAGAGGTTTTAAGAAATGAAATGAGCCAAGATAATAGAACATTTGGAGTATGGGTAAAAATCTCACCACATCAATAGGGAGACTAACTAATATTTAAATGGGGCAAGCTTATCATATAAGTAAACATCTCAATCAGACAAAACTAACGAGTCAAAGATCGTCAATTTATGACATCATTAAGGCGCTCAAATATTCCAAAAATATTATGTGATCATGAGGATCACTCTGAGCCATTCGATGATACATTGGGTGGTTTGAATTTAAGCAATATTTATGGCGAATGTCACTCAAAATCTATAAATAGACTTCTACTCTCTTCATAAACGGGAAACTTGGACTTTGAGAAAAACGACGTGAGGGAGCTCTAAGCTCTTGAGGATTCCCAAGCTTCATTATCACCCAACTGCCATTGTTGTTATCATGTCGTCGTTTGGTTGCCACCGCCTCTACCACTAAACTGCTTTTGCTCAACTGTTCTCAATATTAGTTTCACCAAATCGNGGAGCTCTGGTTCAGTGTTTTGAGTGGGAGAGAGTTGGAGAAGAAATGATTGATTTGAGTGAAGGGGAGGGGGCTACGCTTTCAAAGTTGGTTCCTTTGGAGGTGAAGTATAAGCCTCGTGAAGCTATGGCGAATGTTCTATCGCAGCTTTGATCAGCTGTCAACTCTTATGGTTAACTCCTTTGGTGTTGAACAAATAATTAAATGTTTTGTTATGTTTGGATCTTAGACTACTTTTATTTAAAGAAGAAAGATATCCATATTTTTATAATCATTGCAGAAAGAAACTTGTTAGGTTAAGAACTGCACAAACTATTGAAATTTCATTCTATCATTCATTTGAACATCTCATGATCTGAGTTATACCAACAGATGTTCCTCCTACATAATCCAAAGACAAGATATTTGGCTTCGCTTCCTTTTTTGAAGTGGTTTAAGGACATTTTTTTCTTAAATAATATAGTTGTCCTTAAATAAAATTTCAGAACTCATTTATAAAACAATTAAAACATGAATATATATTTATTATTCATGGATTCTTGATTTCAAAAATTGCTGCGACTATAGTTTAAGAAAAGTTCATGTAAAATATATACATTTTAATATGAATGTTTAAAGCACATTACAATGGGGAAATTTTTGACGTCATTAAGAAAATTCTACTGATCAAGCATGAATTTTGATGCATCTTCAGACCAGAGGCTTTAATAAACAAAATAAGCCCAAATAATAGAGCATTTGACATATAGTTAAAAATCTCATCACATCAGTAGAAGACTAAATGATCTTTAAATCGGGCAAGCTTACCATATAATTTAGCATCTCAATCAGACAAAAGTAAAGAGTAAAAACTGTCAAATTATGACATTATTAAGTCCCTGGAATACTCCAAAAAGATAATGTGATCAAGAGGATCACTTTGGATCATCCGTTGATACATAGAGTGGTCTGAATTCAAGCTATAATTATGAAGAATGTCACTTAAAATCTATAAATAGACATCTACTCTCTTCATAAACGGGAAAAATGGACTTTGAGAAGAATGTCGTGAGGGAGCTCCAAGTTCGTGAGGATTCCCAAGCTTCATCATCACCTAACTGCCATCATCGTTGTCTCGTCGTCGTCTGGTTCCCACCACTACCACCAACCTGCTTTCACTCGATTCTTCTCGTGGTCAGTGTCACCAAATCGTCACTGCGAGACCACCATTGTTTGAAGGCAGTCGTTACAATCTGATCACAATCACCTGGCCGCCATAGTAAATTGTCACTACTGAATCATTATTGTCATACCATCGTCATCTGGTCACGACTATAGTTATTGTTTTCAAATTGTTACACTTAAATATTTATAAAGAATTTACTCAGAATTTATAAATAAATTTCTACTCTAATCATAAATGGGAAACTTGAAATCTGATTAGAATGACTCGAGGAAACTCCAAGCTTTTGAGGAATTCCGAGCTTCATCATCAACCAAATGCAATCATAGTTTTTGTGTCGCCGTCTTCTTGCCATTGCCACTACCACCAGACCGCTTTTGCTCGATTGTTCTCGTTGTCATTGTCACCAAACCACCAAATTCGCACTACCTTTGTTCAGTGGCCACCGCTACCACCAGCCAACAATCTCCTGACCGCCGCGATGATTATCACTATTAAATCGCTTTTCTCAAACCATTGTCATATGATTACCACAGTTGTTATTGTCGTCAGATTATTACTACTTAAAAAAATTATGAAGAATGTCACTCAAATACTATAAATAGACTTCTATCCTCTTCATAAATCGAGGGAGAGAATTCAAGGAGCTTTCAAGGAGATTTTTGAAGGGGCTTCTTCTTCTTCTTCCTTCAAGAGAAGCCTAGGCAAGCCCTTTTCTTCCATTTTCCTCAACTTTTCTTCCACTTTTCTGATCATCTTCCTCATCTTCATTGACTTCCAGCAGGATGACTAGAAGAGCTTCTTCACCACTTCGAAGAAGGAGAAATGTCAGCTTAAATGTAGATTACATCAGTTCTACAAAAATAAATCTAAATAATTATTTATATATAGTGTCCCGGAAGATTCATGATGATAGAATAATAATTAAACATTTCAGTGTTGTGTGAAATTCAGGACATACGCTGATAATAAAAGAAATAGAAGAAGGCATCATGAATTCTTACATGAAAAATCATAGAGGGCAAAAAAAAAAAACACGAGGCCTAAACTAGCTAAAATGAGAATATAAGTTTGTAAGTACAAAAATAAACTCTTATCCCACAACCAAAAAGATGCTACAAGTTTTCTTCAAGTGCAATGTCCCTATACAAAAAAGTTTGTTGTAAAACCAACAAATGCAATTGCGGTTAGAAATTATTATCGGGTCTTTGATACACCGTATTTGGGGCATGCCCGTATGCAAGAGACCTGGTCACTCCATAGAGTTTTTAGTTACCATACAATCTATGTTGTTGCTTTGCAAGGTACGTTGTTACTTCGTAATGTGTTTTGTTACTCTATAATGTATGTTGTTACTCTAAACTATACGCTACTACTCATATTTTCTTTCATTTTTCTCTCCTTTATTTTTGAAGGAGTTGTCAGTTTGTCGATCGTCGTATACTTTCCTTCTTCAAATAAACCTCTCGTCGGGGTCATAGGAATGGCCTAAAGAAAAAAAGGAACCATAAAAGACGAAATACAACAAAGCGACAACTAGGAGAAAAATCAATATGTAAAGAGCCAACGTGTTGTAAACCTTGCAACGATATACCAAGTATGTCCGCCTAAACAAGATCAGACGGAGACACTTTAGACCAATATCTAGGAAGGAATATCTACGTAGGCCACCCCTAGCCAGAGTTTCAAGTGTATGTGTTTGTTTTGGGGTCATTAATGCTCCCAAGGGGACGTATCCCACTTGGTAATTACATCTTGGAGATNCTTGAAGATTTTATTTAGGATTCTATAGAAAATTACAATTTTAGGGTCCTTAATGAGCCTATGTTGTATCGTACAAGCCCAGATAAATCACAGAAAGAAACAAGGAAAACACATGCAAGTGCAGACATGCAACATGATGTAAAGAAAGCAAAACAAGTCAAATCAAAATAATAAACAGGCCGGTGTCGCTGGGTCGGCAACATATCCCAGAAAGGAAAAAGGTCGGTCGGACTCCTCAAATACATGCCCATAGCCTAATTCTATATATCAATATAAAAATACAGAATTAAGATACGGGGCACGAGCATCTCCTCCTGGTCCCCTCTACGTGGTTCCCGTGCTAAATGTCTCGGAACCTGTGCCCGTATCTTATTTCTGTTACAGGACTCTCATAGACTCTAAAAAGTACATAGAAAAATAAAAGACTCAATCCTACATGAAAAATAAGTGTTAGCAAGAAAGCTCACTTGCAAATAACGTACCATGAGCCATGCCTTAAAAGTGGGGGAGCTAATAGCACCTGCAAGCAAAAGGGTCAGAAATCATTACTTGCTCCCCGAATACACTGCAGAAGAACGCCCTAACACACTACCACACATATGCAGTATGCAGTTACACCACAAGCACAATGCAAAAGAAAAATGTCTGACTAGGGCAACCAATCCAACAGAGAATAATAGTCAGACATCAAAAGGACTACCTAGCACCCTAAATCCTAGCCTAGCACACCATCTAATGAAAAAGTGCATCAAGTTAGTATCTAAGTTGGGGGTAAGTCTAGGTATAGTATGACTTTGACGGGGTCATCATACCGACCCCATCCTAAAGATCTAAAGGATCTGNGATCTAAAGGATCTAAAGAGTGTCACGAAGAATGGTGACACAAGTTAGATCTATTAGATCTTTAGCACAGTCATACTCGTGTCAATCCCGATGACTTAACTCGCATTGCTCACTGGGATCAACCCAGCAAGCAATGCTCATTAAGGCATCGCGACCAACACAGGGTCACTCTCCTAATGAACCTGGCTCGCTATCCATGCAAACATGCAAATGCAAATGCTAATATAGGCAAATCAAAACATATAAATAGTGATAAAGAGTATGTCATGAAGGCAGTGACTTGAAGGAATGGGCATGTCACCGTAGCAGGGGCCCGCGAAGAGGGTATACCGGTAAGGTAGTGACCCAAAGAGGATGGGCATGCCGTGACAGCAGAGGCCCGAAAAGTGGGTATACCGGTAAGGCAGTGACCCGAAGGTAGGCATACCGTAGCGGCAGGGG
>JXCR01114605.1:17122-27931 GCA_002079205.1 Phalaenopsis hybrid cultivar | reverse complement strand
GTTGACAAAATAGACATTGCATTATAATCATGAATACTAGCTACTCTCTTAAGATTTACCCTTTCAGAGGGCCATTGGAAATTATTACTTGTCATTTCTTCAAGTAAAGAATATGCTTCATCAAAAGGTTTTGATATTAATTAACCACCCGTAGCAGGATCTATAATATATCTCAGTGATCATACTAATCCATTGTAAAATGTTTAAATTATTAACCAACTGGTAAAGCATGATGTGGACATTTCCTAAGAGGATCTTTAAATCTTTTCCAGGCTTCATATATCGATTCTCCTTCAAACTGACAAAAAGATGTAATACCATTGCAATTTTTTAGGGTGGAAAATATTTAGCTAAGAATTTTATTGATAGTTCTCCCCAAGTTCTAATAGATCCAGGTGCTAACAAATTTAACTTAGTCTTGGCTTTATCCATTAATGAAAAAGGAAAAGTCTAAGCCTAACATCATCATTTNTGATAGTTCTCCCCAAGTTCTAATAGATCCAGGTGCTAACAAATTTAACTTAGTCTTGGCTTTATCCATTAAAGAAAAAGGAAAAGTCTAAGCCTAACATCATCATTTCCGTCATATTTAAATGTAGCACAAATTTCAAGAAAACTAGTAAGATGTAAGTTAGGATCTTCGATAGGTGATCCTCAAAACTGATTATTTTGTACCATTTGGATAATAGTAGGTTTAAACTCAAATGAATTAGCAGCAGCATCAGGATTTTGAATAGTCAAGTGAAGTTCATCTGCTGTCGGATTCACATAATCTTTTAAAGGTCTTTGTTGATTTTTATTTATTGGATTATCTAAGTTATTCGTCATTTCTTGTAAATTTTTAATTTCTCTTTTTTGTTTTTGAATTTTTCTAATAGTATATTTTAATTCTGAATCGTAAGGTACTAAACCTTCAGATCAAATATTCCGCATAAACAAATAAAGAAAGCAAAGTAAAATACTCTAATAAAAATATTTATTTTTGGATTTTTTATTTTTAAATTTTTTTATTTTTTTAATCATAATAATTTTTTATGGTATATATTATCTCTAAATTTCTTAATTTATCAAAACTATTTAATTCAACCATTACCTTCCCCGGGCAACGACGCAAATAACTTTATCCGACTTTTTTGTTGCGATAAATTGTGTAAAATTTAATTAAATATAATCAATTAATATTTGGATTCTATGCAAGTATACTTATCATTATCAAGTAATAATGGACTTTCTATTTAAGCCCTAAATATTGATCCTACGGGGAAGGTTTAAATTGGAAATGACAAATTTGCTAGGAAATTCACAAAAAGTCAATTCNCCTACGGGGAAGGTTTAAATTGGAAATGACAAATTTGCTAGGAAATTCACAAAAAGTCAATTCAAATCACTGCCACTAATTTCAATTGTTGAGACGTAATCAAAATTAAATTTCTAAACTATTATCATATTAAATATGAAAAATTTAAAACAGTAAATACTAATCTTAATTATGTTTATGTAATGGAGATTCTTATATGAAAAAGCATCATTCCCATTACAATGAGGGTATGGTAAAATGAGATGAGCTAAATGTTCATAATATGTATTGTGCCAAATAGAAGCAAATTTATTTCTATACCTTGATACAATGCATGGAAAATCATTGGCTAATCTCAGTGTTTAGTCCTTAAATCCGTAGCTAGGCTAGGAGGATACCGGCTCCCGAGGTTGATTTCTTTTAACTCATCCACCGTTGATTTAATTTCTTCTTCAAATTTTTGCGGGGCATCACCTATTAACTGATCTTGAGAGTCATCCTCTACATCAAGGCACTCCTCTTCCAATCCACTAGTAACAACCATGCAAAATTTTTAGTCATCGACTGGTCCTACAGTACCAAATCTGAGACCTTCTTTCGAGTTACAAGTTTGACTTTTAACATTCCACAATTTCTAAAAAAGTTGTAACTTATCCTTTGGCATTTGCTTTAGCACATATCCCTGTTGAATTAATTTTTGTACACAAGGAGAAAAGTAACCAAAAGGGAATTCCATTAATTCATTAGAATCCTCTTCTAAATTTATGTGATTTTCAGAATTAGTAGAAGGAGAAGCACGGTAAAACTTAATCAGCTTCAGAACATCACTACGGATATCATTGAACTCTAAACTCTCAACCTTTTTGAGGGTAGATTGGAGTAAGGGTCATGAAATTTACATAGTGGTTTATTCAATCATATATCGACTCATATTCATCTTTCTCCACATCTTCTAAGGAAATTTCATACTAGGTTTCTTCTATTTTATCATCATCATTTCTTCCTCGGAGCTTTCTTCATCAGGACTTTCTTCCATGTGGATGTTGATCGTTGGCCTAGTCCATTCAACTATAGTGTTGATTCTTCCTCATCCATTCCCCTAGCGTCAATCTCGAATGTATGGTCTAAAAGAATCTCCATTGTGAAGAAACGGTAATAAATATTTGAAGTGGAGTTGAATGGCCTCTACCTTGTGATTCTCCTGAATTTTTTACTTATTTGCTATAATTTCATGAAAAAAAACATTTCCCTTTGGAGGTGCGTAGTAGGAGGTGTCTTCGTGAATGCCCGTTTCATGAACTGATAATGGTTGTAAATCTCCCTTGATACAATATTATTGACCTTCTTTGGAGGTGGAGGCAGCACTTCTTGAGTGACTTTTATTTTCCTTTATCCACTAGAGCTGACCTCAAGGGTGAGACATTCCCACTCAGATTTATTTTTGTGATTGCCCGACCCTTATAATGAAAGAGATAATATGAATGTGTTAATATTAATGTGTCAATATGGTGATGCCCCGACCCTTATAAGTTCTCTACTCAACGAGGAAGAATCTACAAAATTGATAGAATTATTGCCAAAATTTAAAGATTGCTTTGCATGGAGCTATAAGAAAATGCTAAAGATGTCAACTGAAGTTGCAGTTCATAAGCTCGGGGTGGACAAAAATATGACCCCAAAAAAACAAGCCCCTAGAAAAATGTGCCTCGAGATAGAACAACAAGTCATTGTCGAGGTAAAAAAGTTAATACATGCTAACTTTGTAAGAGAAGAGCAATACCCCACTTGGTTAGCTAACATTGTGCCAGCTAAGAAGAAAATGGACAAATTTATTTTTGTGTCGACTTTAGAGATTTAAACAAAGCATGTCCATAAGATGAGTTTCCATTACCCATACCANCAGCGCACCCACTTCCAACTGGGTCCCCACTTAATGATGAATTGTCAGATGAACAGATACTACAAAGAAAACTGCCCAATGTCAGACATTGGGAAATGTATTTCGATGGGGTTTCATCAACCAGGAAGGATAAAGGATCAAAAATGGTTATACCAGGCAAAGCAGGAATTAGGTTGATTTTCATCACGCCAGATAAGGGTATGTTGAGATTCTCCTATCACTTGACAGAGCAGTGTACAAATAATGATGCCGAATATGAAGCATTGTACACTATCCTTATAACTGTTAGAGGTGCTTAATTAAGGGATATGATGATGTCTGAGGGTTGTGCTCGAGAACCAATATCTCAGGGATAATCTTTTCTTTGGGATTAGAATCTTTAAAATTATTTATAAGTACCCAATAAATTTGTGTAGTGATTCCCTTAGAAATTGGAAGTAAGTTAGTGACATGCAATGAGTTAAAGGAAGAGCTAACCTTATTTATCATGTGTGTTTGTGTTTGTGTTACAATAATATAAATATTTGGAGAACACATAAATATATATATCCCTATGTCGATACCTGTTCTGCTTGTTAGACATTTCTTTCCATTTTATCGAGCATGTTTTAATTTAGACTTACCTTCTATTGTATATTGTTTTGTCTTGATGAATACTTATAGATTTTTTGTTAGATATAATTTCTAAACTATTTTTCTTCCTACTTATATTTTCTGTATTGGATGATATATATGTTTAAAATCAAGTTTAGAGGTAGGAAGAAAAATAAATTTTAAAAGTTAGTATACTTCTNTTGGATGATATATATGTTTAAAATCAAGTTTAGGGGTAGGAAGAAAAATAAATTTTAAAAGTTAGTATACTTCCGTTTAGCTTAAAATTATTGCAAGCCTGTTTTAGGATAGATTTACTTTCTCCTACAGTCATTTTATCTTGATTATGCATGTATTTAAAAATTCAAGTTTGGGGGAAAGAAATTTTCATTTAAAAATAAGTAAACTAAATTTTTTTTGTCCTCAATTAACTATATTTTTAAAATTAATTTAACATGACCTTGGATATTAGAGTTTAACTTTAGATGACTATATTTATGTTTGTAAATATTATGATAAATTTAGGTAATTTTTTTAATAACAAAAATCAATTCTAAAGTTAAAGATAATTGGTATGAAAGGAAAAGAGTATGTTTTTCTTTTTAAAGTAAAGGAAATTATATTTTTGAAGTATTAAGAATTTTAGAGTTTCATGTAAGAAGAAAAGAATGAGACTTTATGAAAAATCATCAAAACTAATATGCATTTATAAATGGAAGAAAGGTAAAAAGTTTTAACTTTAAGAAAAGGATAGTGAAGCTCAAAATTATTAAAGGCTATCCAGATATAGTAATCCTCACTTGAAAAAGAAAAGAAAAGAAAGGATTGAAATGATCCTAAAAAACGGAGAAGAAAAGAAAAAGAAAAAGAAAAAGAAAAGAAAAAAGAATGTGAGGAGAAGCTTCAGGAGATGGCTAATCAAAAATTTNACTTTATGAAAAATCATCAAAACTAATATGCATTTATAAATGGAAGAAAGGTAAAAAGTTTTAACTTTAAGACAACGATAGTGAAGTTCAAAATTATTAAAGGCTATCCAGATATAGTAATCCTCACTTGAAAAAGAAAAGAAAAGAAAGGATTGAAATGATCCTAAAAAACGAAGAAGAAAAGAAAAAGAAAAAGAAAAAGAAAAGAAAAAAGAATGTGAGGAGAAGCTTGAGGAGATGGCTAATCAAAAATTGGCCTCACTTAAATCTACATAAGGAAAATGCTTTATTACATTTTCTAAACTTGTATTGCAGTATTATCAGCATTACCAGTAAATTTTTCATAAAGTTCTTTTTCATATGAATGTTCTAAGTATCATTGATATGACAAATTACAATTTTTCTTGAAGTGAATAGAGATTCAAAAATCTAAATTTGATTACTAAGTACTCTTAGACTTAGAGTTTGAATCTAAGTTATTAAATACNTGTTCTAAGTATCATTGATATGACAAATTACAATTTTTCTTGAAGTGAATAGAGATTCAAAAATCTAAATTTTAACTAAGTACTCTTAGACTTAGAGTTTGAATCTAAGTTATTAAATACTTTAATTAAATTTTATTATTTTATTTATTATGCTAAAGTATAGAATTTTATAAGTTAATCTCTATCCTAAGTCATATTTTTATGTTGTAAAAGGGTTACTTGAGGACAAGTAACGTTTAAGTTTAGGGGATTTTGATACGCCTAAAATATACCTACTTTTCATATATATTTTATGATCAATTTTAATGATTTTAATATTATTACACTTTAAAGGAAGGTATTTTGCATATTGTTGGTTTCAAATACAAGAAATGAACTTTTGGATAAAATGAAGCAAAAATGATGCAATTTGGAGTAAAAACAACCAAGAAAGAAAATTTTGACTTCACACATTTGGATATGTCTTGCTATACTTAATATACTTTACATTTATCAAATANATGATGCAATTTGGAGTAAAAACAACCAAGAAAGAAAATTTTGACTTGACACATTTGGATATGTCTTGCTATACTTAATATACTTTACATTTATCAAATGTTTTTGAATGAAATTACACTTTAAAGAAAGGTTTTTTTCATACTTGTTTTGTAGGTATATCTGTTAGGAGTGAAACACAACAAAAACAGGGCAAAACAGAGCTGAAACGAAGCCAAACGAAGCAAAATGGTGGAGCTACATCAGAGTGGCGCATGATGCGTCAAACCAGTGTATGATGAGCCAAAATCCTGAGAACTAGTGCATGATGCACTAGAACTAGCAGATGATGCTCTATAACTGGTGAATGATGCGCCTGAACTTGTGCACGATGCGCAAGAGACAACTTTTGCCAAAAAAAAAGGTGGTTCAGGATGAATTTTGGGCAAATTTTCAAAGGGACACTTGCTCTAAACACCCCTTGAAGTGATTCAATGCATCTAGACACTTTGAAAGATTCTTTTATGAAGGGATGTGTCTCTTGAATCAATGAACATGTCTTTTAAATTCAAAAGAATAGACTTTTGGATAAAATTTTTGAGAGAATTTTGAATTCTTTTTAGAGGGAGGTAGCTTTTTATAAAAGAGAGGGAAGTCTAGGGCTGTTAGAGGAGTTTTAGGGCGTAACGTGTGTGTGTGTGTGTGTGTCTGTGTGTGTGGTGTGAGAGTAAGAGGAAGAAGGCAAGAGAGAAAAAGCCAAGGGCTTGGAGATTTTCTTCAGGGATTGTAAGAGGAGAGGGAAGGTGACAGATTTCTTCTTCATTACATTTCTAAGACAGAATTGAGAGTGCTTGTAAGGAGAGAAAAGCTTGAAGAGAACTTCTAGGGTTTTTCTTGGGAAGGATTGTGAAATAAGTTCTCTTTTATTTCTTTTATATTATAAACTTGTTTTTTTATATGAAATTCATGTTTTATCATATTCTTCTTGTGAATTCTGAGTAGTCTTTNAGTGCTTGTAAGGAGAGAAAAGCTTGAAGAGAACTTCTAGGGTTTTTCTTGGGAAGGATTGTGAAATAAGTTGTCTTTTATTTCTTTTATATTATAAACTTGTTTTTTTATATGAAATTCGTGTTTTATCGTATTCTTCTTGTGAATTCTGAGTAGTCTTCNCGAAGCAAAATGGTGGAGCTACATCAGAGTGGCGCATGATGCGTCAAACCAGTGTATGATGAGCCAAAATCCCGAGAACTAGTGCATGATGCACTAGAACTAGCAGATGATGCTTTATAACTGGTGAATGATGCGCCCGAACTTGTGCACGATGCGCAAGAGACGACTTTTGCCAAAAAAAAAAGGTGGTTCAGGATGAATTTTGGGCAAATTTTTAAAGGGACACTTGCTCTAAACACCCCTTGAAGTGATTTAATGCATCTAGACACTTTGAAAGATTCTTTTATGAAGGGATGTGTCTCTTGAATCAATGAACATGTCTTTTAAATTCAAAAGAATAGACTTTTGGATAAAATTTTTGAGAGAATTTTGAATTCTTTTTAGAGGGAGGTAGCTTTTTATAAAAGAGAGGGAAGTCTAGGGCTGTTAGAGGAGTTTTAGGGCGTAACGTGTGTGTGTGTGTGTGTGTCTGTGTGTGTGGTGTGAGAGTAAGAGGAAGAAGGCAAGAGAGAAAAAGCCAAGGGCTTGGAGATTTTCTTCAGGGATTGTAAGAGGAGAGGGAAGGTGACAGATTTCTTCTTCATTACATTTCTAAGAGAGAATTGAGAGTGCTTGTAAGGAGAGAAAAGCTTGAAGAGAACTTCTAGGGTTTTTCTTGGGAAGGATTGTGAAATAAGTTGTCTTTTATTTCTTTTATATTATAAACTTGTTTTTTTATATGAAATTCGTGTTTTATCGTATTCTTCTTGTGAATTCTGAGTAGTCTTCTTTATCCTTTTCCCTTCTTTGAGATTTGGATTTGTGAAGAATTAATTTTGTTTTATATCATTTTTAATGTCAATAATTTGTGATGATTTGAACTCGGATCTTCATTTACTTTTCGATCTGGCCAATTGAAATGTTCAATTGTGTACAGAAACATATGTTCGAAGGGCTACAATTTCTATAACATGATGAGAGTCACATTTGATTTCATGGGATAGTATTTCATCCATGGGGTTGAGTGCAAATAAATAGGGAAATATACTTTGTTGGATGCAGAATTAGATATTTAACATGACAGATTAAAATCCCCAATTTTNATAACATGATGAGAGTCACATTTGATTTCATGGGATAGTATTTCATCCATGGGGTTGAGTGCAAATAAATAGAGAAATATACTTTGCTGGATGCAGAATTAGAGATTTAACATGACAGATTAAAATCCCCAATTTATTCCAGTTGATTGGAAACTGATGCGAGATTGTTAGCCCTCAGGTGAGGGAGTAGTGTGATCTCTGAAGTGGCAGTCGGTATCTGATATACCAAAAATATATGCATTTTTAGACCCATATTTTATACTTATTTTTTAGTATAATGCACTTTAATGGAATGTATTTTGATGTTTTCTTGCAGGTTGTTGATTTTTATGTCATAAAGCAAAAGGAAAGTAAAATGGATAAAATTTANGAAGTGGCAGTCGGTATCTGATATACCAAAAATATATGCATTTTTAGACCCATATTTTATACTTATTTTTTATTATAATGCACTTTAATGGAATGTATTTTGATGTTTTCTTGCAGGTTGTTGATTATTATGTTATAAAGCAAAAGGAAAGTAAAATGGATAAAATTTGGAGTCAAAATGATATTTTTGAGAAATGCTCAGCGCAGGCAGCACCGAGGGCAGCGCTGACGGTGCAGAATAAATTAACACGGAGATTTTTTACTCAGCGCCAACAACGTCATACCAGCACTGACAGTGCCAAAGGCGGTGCAGACCCCGTTTCTTGAAGATTTGATGTATTTGGACGATTTTTTGAAGAGTTTTTGGAGGCACCTATTGGAGAACCGACCTTAGGCTCTATTTGGGACCGAATTTCATCATAAAAAGCGCTCCTCTACATTTTTCACTCCTCTACTTTTATTTTTTGCACCACATCATTCCATTACACTCCATATTGAAGTTAATTAGTGATTTTGTTTTCATATTTTAGAGTTTTTGCGGTGAGATTTACTGTGAAACTTTCTGTAATAGTGTTGGAGAAGGAGAAAGAGTGAGAGATAACTTCTTCCTGCATTTGTAAGGAAAGACTACAAAAGATTTGCTTTGAGAAAGAGTTTTCAGATAAGTATTGTTTGTTTATCAGTGTTGTATGAACTTTCTTTTTATATATAAAATTTGTGTTTTGTTATTTCTTTTACTTGAAGTCTGAGTAGTTCCCTCTATCTTTCTCCCTACTCTGAGATATGGTGAAATGAAGATATAATATGAATGTGCCAATATTAAATTGTAAATTAAATTGTGATGATTTTCAACTCCAAACTTAATTTAATTTTTGATATGGCCGATTGAATTGTTAAAATGTGTTGTGAAACATATGATTCGGGAAATGGAATACGAGTTCTACAACAAAGTAAGGATCACATTTGATTCTATGAAGGAGAACATCATTTATGGAATTAAGTGCAAATAAATAGGGAAACATTCTTTGTTGGGTGTAGAATTGGAGAACCTTTAGGGTGACAGACTAAAATCTTTAATTCAGTCTTATTGTTTAAAAATTGAAGTGAGACCCTTCAGTGAAGGGAAGAATGAGCTCTTAAGTGGGAGTCGATATCCTCTTAGCCTAGCCACGAATTTAGGGACTAAACACTGAGATTAACCAATGATTTTCTATGCACTATATCAGGGTATAGATTTAAAATTGCTCCTATTTGATACAATACATATTATAAACATTTATTTCATCTCATTTTACCATAGCCTCATTGTAGTGGGAAGGATGCTTTTTCACATAAGAATCTCTGTTACATAAACATAATTAATAGATTAGTATTTACTGTTTTAAATTTTGCATATTTGATTTGATAAAAGTTTAGAAATTTAAATTTGATTATGTCTCAATAATTGAAATTAGTGATAGTGATTTCAATTGACTTTCTGTCAATTTCCAAGAAAATTTGTCATTTCCAATTTAAACCTTCCCCGTAAGATAGATATTTGGGACTTAAATAGAAAGTCCATTATTACTNGAATTTCATCATAAAAAGCGCTCCTCTACATTTTTCACTCCTCTACTTTTATTTTTTGCACCACATCATTCCTCTACATTTTGCACTCCTCTACATTTTGCACCACATGATAATGATACGTATAATTGCATAAAATCTAGATTTTAATTGATTAAATTTAATTAAATTTTACACAATCTATCACAATAAAAATGTTAGATCAAGTTTTTGGCGACATTGTCGGGGATTAAATTCTTCAAGTAGGGGTGTCAACTTCATAAATCCTTACAAATAAAAAATATTGGATCAAGTTTTTGGCACCGTTGCCGGGGAAGCTAACGATTGAATTAAATAGTTTTGATAAATTAGGAAATTTAGAGATAATATATATACCATAAAAATTGTTATTATTAAAAAAAAATAATAATAAAAATAAAAAAATCCAAAAAGAAATATATTTATTAGAGTGTTTTACTTTGCTTGCTTTATTTGTTTATGCAAAATATTGGATCTGAAGGTTTAGTACCTTACGATTCAGAATTAGAACTACTATTAAAAAAAATGGAAAACAACAAAGAGAAATTAAAAATTTACAAGAAATGACAAATAACATAGATAATCCNAATATATTTATTAGAGTGTTTTACTTTGCTTGCTTTATTTGTTTATGCAAAATATTGGATCTGAAGGTTTAGCACCTTACGATTCAGAATTAGAACTACTATTAAAAAAAATTGAAAACAACAAAGAGAAATTAAAAATTTACAAGAAATGACAAATAACATAGATAATCGAATAATTGAAAATCGACAAAGACCTTTAAAAGATTTGCGAATCCGACAACAGATGAACTTCACTTGACTATTCAAAATCCTGATATCNACCCAAATTTGGCTAATATTCTCAAATTTTGCCAAAATACCCAAAATTGATCAAAACCCATTTTAAATACCTG
>JXCR01114598.1:150466-165122 GCA_002079205.1 Phalaenopsis hybrid cultivar | reverse complement strand
GCTCTTTCATTTAAACTATGAAAATTATGGGGTCAGTTTGACTTCATCTTTTTCAAAAATAAAATTTTTTAATGCGTCCTTCCGAAGCGGGCAACGGGATTTCAATTCCGATGACCGATAGCTTCTTACGGGCAAACCCCACACCAAAAATAGTGCCGACATATGTATAGTTAGTGTGGATAGGCATAGGAATGAAAATTACTATATATTCACAATGGTAGGAGGACTAATAAGTTGGAGATCAGCTATTTATTTTATTGATGGTTTGTCTACTATGAAGGCTGAGTTCATGACAGACAGGAAGGTGATGAAGGAAGTGATATGGATGTATGACCTACTAAATAACTTAGGACTTAATCAAGAGTGTCTGATAATATCTTATGGTAGTTAGAGTGCAATATTCTTGGCCACAAATTTGGTTCATTATGTCTGTACCAAGCATATTGATGTGTAGTCGAACTTTATTTCAGACTTGACTGATGACGACAATATTCTATTAAAAAAGATATATATAAAGAAGATTCTAGCCGAGATGCTCAGAATGATACTACTAGTTTAGAAATTCACATACAATAAAAGTTTGGTGAACATCCAAGCTCAGGATTGATTGCCCATTCGAGCATTTTGAAGAACTATGCAAGACTTGATCCTTTCCAGAGAAGGGATATGTAGACAACCACCTTGGTGTTGGAGCTCATTTCGGTCATCCACCACTTATCTAGAAATGAGGGATGGGATGAAGATTGTTGTATTAGAGACTTATTTCTAAAGGGGGGATAAATATGTCATTTTTTTTTCTTTTTATGAGTATGCCCTAATACTCCCTTAATTATATATGAGATATTAATTTTTGTTTGTGGAGTTGTAACCCTATTTCAGGTGTCTTTTCTTTCTCCTAACATGTTGTTTGTGGAATAACATCTCGCCGTGGACATTGGCGGATTTGCACCGAGCCACATAAATCACATTATGTTTGATTGTTTGTTTGATGTGTGACTTTGTTTTTGCATTGTTTATTTTTTTCTATATTTATTTTCAAGATTCTCATAGAGTACATTTGTGATAGAATGTGAAATTCTTGGACATGAATCTAATTCATTATGTTTGTACCAAGCACATTGATGTGAGGTAGCACTTTCTTTGAGACTTAATTGATCACGAAAAATTTTTTTATTGAAGAAGATTGATACGAAGGAGAATCTAACAAACATGCTTATAAAGGTGCTTCCAATCCACAAAATTCACATACTATAGGACTTTGGTGAACATCTAAGTTGATGATTGATTGTTCATTTAGGCATTTTGAAGAACTATGTGAGGGCAGATTCTTTTAGAAGAAGAGGTAAATATGCAACCATTTTGGCGTAGGGGTTTTGGTGTTGGAGCTCATTTTGCTCATCTCCCATTTATTTCAAACGGAGAGATAAGGTGGAGATTGTTGTATTAGAGACTTATTTGTAAAAGAGGATAAAAATGTCATTTTTTTTATTAGTATGGCTTAATCCTCTTATATTTATATGAGGAATTAAAGTCAAATTTTAAGTGTGAAGCTGTAATCATATTTTGGGCATATTTTCCTTATCCCCACCTAATGCCCTCCCAATGGAGGTATGAGGATTTGCGCTGAATCACGTAAATCACAACATGTTTGGTTGATTGTTTGTTATGTGATTTTTTTTGCATTTTTTTGAATAATAATATTTTTGTCTATATTTATTTTATCTATAACTTAACTTCCTCAGTGTTAAACACAGNGGGGGGGGGGGGGGAAAGAAAAATTCCTTTTTAAAGAAAGAAAGTTAATCTTATTTATCCTCACATAGCTATATTTTTACAATTTTTAAATTTAACATGACCTTTGGTATTATGGGATAACATTAGATAACTATATTTATGTTTCTAAATATATAGTAAACTTAAGTAAATATTTTCAATAATTAAGGTTAATTTTAAAGATTAAGATATTTGGTATGATAAAATAAGACTATGTTTTTCTATTTTAAGTAAAGAAATTTGTATTTTTGAAGTATTAAAAATCTTAAAGATTCATTAAGTGAAAATAATTAAACTTTATGAAATATTTAAGCTATTGTTAAGTGAAAAAATGTAAAAAGTTTTTAACTTTAAGAAAAGGATAGTGAAGTTCAAAATCATTAAAGGCTATCCAGATATAGTAATCATCGCATAAAAAAAAAGAGAAAGAAAAAGGATTGAAAATGATTCTGAAAAGAAAGGAAAAGAAAAAGATAATGTAGGGAGAAGCTTGAGGAGATGCCTAATTAAAAATTAGCTTCACTTGAATGAACTTAAAGAAGAAGGCTTGACTACATTTTCTAAACTTATATTTGATTATTAACATATTTACTAGTAAAGTTTTATGAAGTACTTTTTCATATGAATACTCTAAGTGGCTTTAATTTGACAATTTGCAATTTTTCTTGAAAAGAATAGAGAATCAGAAATCTTAAACTTGATTGTTGGATATTCTTATACCTTGAGTATTAATTGGAGTTGTTTTGAATTTTTCTTAGGTTATGCTATTATGTTGAGTGAACTAAAATATGGAAATCTATAGATTAAATTCTCTACCATAAGTCATATTTTTAGTCGTAAAGGAGTTACTTGAGGACAAGTAACATGTAAGTTTGAGAGATTTTGATACACAAAAAATACATGCATTTTTAGACCCATATTTTATACTCATTTTTGTTGATATTGCACTTTAATGGAAGGTATTTTTCATGTTTTCTTCTAGGTTGTTGCATTTTAGGACTTGGAGCAAAAAAGAAGCAAAAAGGATGAAATTTGTAGTCAAAATGGAGAAGTTGAAAATTTGTTTAGCGTCGAAGATGCCAGACTGGGCGCCGATGACACAAATGTCTGTTCAGACCCTATTTCTAGAAGATTCGACAAATTTGGACGCTTTTTAAAGAGTTTTTGGAGGCACCTATTGGAGAACCGACTCTAGGCTTTATTTGGGGCCAAAATTGATCAGAAAAGGGGCTCCTCCTTTCTCCTTTTTTGTCATTCCTCGCCTCAATTCATTCACCTACATATCATACACTTTTCCATCTTCATTCCACCACCATTTTGTAGTCTATTAATGAGTTTTCTTTAAGAGTTTAGAGTTTTTGTGGTGAGATTAAGTGTGCATCTTTCTCTAAGAGTGTTGGAGAAGGAGAAAAGTGGGAGATTTCTTCTTCCTAAATTTTCTAGAAAAGGCTACAAGGGATTTGCTTTGAGAAAGAGTTTCAGATAAGTGTTGTTTTTTTTTATTAGTGTTGTATGAACTTTCTTTTATATATGAAATTTGTGTTTTGTTGTATCTTTCTCATGAAGTTTGAGTAGTTTCCTTTATCTTTCTCCATACTCTGAGATATGGTGAAATGAAGAGATAATATAGATGTGCCAATGTTAAAATATAAAATAAATTGTGATAATTTTTCAACTCCAAACTTAATATACTTTTCAATCTGGAAATTGAATTGTTAAAATTTGTTGTGAAAGATATGATCCGGGAAATGGAGTATGAGTTCTACAATAGAGTGAGGATCACATTTGATTCCATGAAGGAGAATTTCGTTCTTGGAATTAAGTGCAAATAAATAAAGAAATATACTTTGTTGGGTGTACAATTGGGGATTTTTGGGTGAAAGACTAAAATCCCCAATTCGGTCTTAGTGTTTAAGAATTAAAGCAAGAGTTAGCCTTCAGGTGAAGGGAAGTGGGAGCTATGGAGTGGGAGCCTATATCCTTCTAACCTAGACACGAATTTAGGGATTAAACTTGAGATTAGTCAATGATTTTCTATAACACTGTATCATGATAGAGAATTAAAATGACTCTTATTTGACACAATACATATTAAAACCATTTATCTAATCTCATTTTACAAAAATCTCATTGTAGTGGGGAAGATGCTTTTTCATATAAGAAATTTTCATCACATAAACATAATTTAATAGTTTAGTATTTATCGTTTAAACTTTGCACTTCATTTTTGCTAGTAGTTAAATAATTTAGTTTTGATAATATCTCAACATTCAAAATTAGTGACAGTAATTTTGTTTTACTTTCTGTGAATTTCTTAGTTAATTTATCATTTCAAATTTAAACCTTCCCCGTTGGATCGATATTTGGGGCTTAAATAGAAAGTCTTTTATTACTTGATAATGATACATATACTTGCATAGAATCCCAACATTAATTTTTTAAATTTCTTATTTATAAAAGATTGCATCAAGCATTTGGCACCATTGCATAGTGGAGTCAACTTTATTTATTTTGCACAACTATATTCTCGAGATCAATTGTGCCACAAACAAAAAGAGAAGCATCGCATGGAGAAAAAAATCACAATTGATACACTGATAATATAAAGTGCGCAAGAGAGTTTAAGAACCAGTAGATTCAAGAGTTAAATGATCAAATGTCAGACGCCATCGAGAGACACTAACTCGAGGAAGAGAGCAGCTCCCCGAGAGGAAAGGCCAGATAGAAACTACCGAAGAACTTTTTTTGGCCCTGGAAAGGGAAGGAGACTCCTAGTATTTTAATAGCAATGGTTTGAAACCAATTGACAAACATCAATTCGGGCATAGTGAAGTTGCATGACAACAAAATAATGTGTTATCTTGACAAATATCTAAGGTTGAGCCCCCAGAAAGGTTTAATTTCTCAGCATTGGAGTCCTATAAGACCATAATAGATTTGCCAACCACATAATCTCATTAAAGTAGACTGTGTGTCTTCTTAGGATCACCAACTTGTTCAAATGTTGTCTATGCTTTACCAAGAAAATTTTTGGGGCATGATTTGGTAGTTCTCATAAGTTGTAGAGAAATTTGCAGACCTTCCTGCAAATTAGACAAGGATAAAATGAAAGCCTTTGGTCATTCATCACCTACTTACAGAAGGAGATGCTGGAAGTAGAAAACCTAGTGCCTACAATAGCTCCTGTTGCCCAAGCTCAAAGGTTGAAGAAAGGACCCTTCCAGTATACTTTGGGCCTGCAATGATTGAAGGCACTAATCAACATATTAGTACCATATAAATGAAAGAAATACAAATCCACACATCATTTAGAACCAAGCAAGCTCATTGTCATCCCTAAAAAAGAATAAATTATGAAGAGAGTCAAGAGCTGAGACACAATTGTCATCGCTCGGCTCGAACTCACCTCAAAAATACATCAAGGTGATCAACAAACTAAGTAACTGATGAAACATACCACAGAGGGAGTCAAGTCTAATATCTTGACAAGTCCCTAGCTTGATAATTAGAATGTGTCTAGCTGACACTATAGGAACTTGGCATGTTCATTAAAAAAATTATCAAATCAACTGACACTTCGGGAACTCAAACCAATCAACAAAGAGTAGTGTCATCTGAACGACAAAATTGACAGTGACAAATGACATCAAATCAATAAATACTTTTCAAAATTGATTGTGATGCAAGATGTTCAATCGGTAAAGACTTCCCAAAACTGACAGTGATGCAAGACATATGATCAGCATAGATTTTTCAAAATAAAAAATGATGCCAAATTTTTTATCGGTAAAAAAACTATCTAAAATTGACTCACACCAGTGATTAAAGTATGATCAGCAAAATTCACAAGAGCCAACACACAACACCAAAACATCAATAAAAATATATGTCTCCTAGCTCAGAATAGGTCAAGCTCTGGTAGTGGTCCCCTACCTATTAGTAACAACACCTATGTAAGGTATTCTATGGATAACCCTAACAGCAAGTCTTCTACGCACCTATGGAAGCCATGAGAAAATTGATTACCTCCTCGTAATCAGAGGAAATGAGACTACAGTGTCCATAATTAGCGATGGCATACACATCATGAACATGGTTGATAGTGTTGGCTGACCCAACCCACAATTACAAAGTAATTTAGCTTTCAAAATATGGCAAAAAACTTGACCCAATTTGTATTTAGCAACTAGTGTGAAAATTTGAAATGTTATGAAATTTAGAAAATGATTTACACACTAGGGATATTATGCATGTATACATATTGTTTTAAGTAATATAGAGTTTCTTTAAAGATCCCAATATCGATCTCACAGAGAAGCGAGGTAAGTTTTGTACCCCTAGTGTGTCTTATAAATGTGGTAGTCATGACTTTAGGAAAATCTTAATAATTCGGGTTACAAATAAGACATAATAATATTTTGTAAGAAAGTCTAGGAATTCTAGTTCTTATTATTCATTTCAAAAAATAATTGTAGTTTAAAAAACATAGGAGTCTTAGAAAAACAACATATCAAATTTAAGAGAACTCTACTAGTAAAGGTAAACTAATACTGTAGAAAATAAAAGCTCAAAAATGTAAAAATGTCTCTTTCTTTAAAATGAGTCAAGTGAAGTCAATTTTTAATTAGGCATCCCCTAAGTCTTCTCCTCACTTTCACATATACTTTTCTTTTCTTTTTCTTTTATTTTTTTACTTTCAAGATCATTTTCAATCCTTTCTTTTCTTTTTCTTAGTGAGGATTACTATATCTGGATCAGCCTTTAAATTATTTTGAACTTCTCTATCCTCCTCTTAAAGTTAAAAACACATCCCATTACTTTACCTTGATAATTTGCATTAGTTTTCAAAAATAATTTTTCATAGAGTCTCAGTTCTTTAAAGCATAGATCTAAGATCCTCAATATTTGATACACAAAAATAGAATAATGTTTTACCTTGTTATGCTTATTTTTAGTGATATTGCACTTTAAAGAAAAGTATTTTTTGTGTTTTTATTGAAGGTATATCATTTTTAGGCATTTAGAGAAAAAAATGACAAAAGAAGCAAAATTTGGAGCAAAAACAGCCAACTGGCGCATGATGCGCCAAACTGGCTCTTGATGCGCCAAAATCTACAGCGCTGGTGCATGATACGTTAGATTGGGGCATGATGCGCCTGACGTGACATTTTCAAATTAAGGCAGTTTGAGATGAATTTTGCACAAATTTTCAAAGTGACACTTGTTCCAAGCACCCGATGGAGCGATTCAATGCATTTAGACACTATGGAAGGTTCCAATTTAAAGGGATTTGACTCTTGGATCAAGGAGGCACATCTTTTGAAATTTAAAGTTTTAACTTTTGGATTTTGGAGGGAATATGAAACTCTTTTGAGAGGAAGCAACCCAAAAGAAAGGGGACTTCTAGAGTGTAATGAGAGGAAGCAGCCCAAAAGAAGGAGGGACTTCTAGAACGTGACGAGAAGGAGAGAGAGAGAATTGACGTGCGTTAGAGAGAGTGAGAAGAGGAGGATTTCTTCTAGGGTTGTAAGAGGAGAGGGAAGGTGAAATATTTTTTCTTCATTACATTTCTAAGAGAGAATTGAGAGTGATTGTAAAAAGGGAAATGCTTGGAGAGAACTTCTAGAGATTTGCTTGGAAAGGATTGTGAGTTAAGTTGTAATTTTGATTTCTTTTGTTTGTAAACTTGTTTTTATAAATGAAATCTATGTTTTATCATATCTTTCTCATGAATTTTGAGTAGTATTCTTTATCCTTCTCCCTACTTTGAAGAAATAGTTTTGTGAAGAATTGATTTTATTTTCTACTAGTTTAAATATCAATAATTTGTGATGATTTGAACTTTGATCTTCATTTACTTTTTGATCTGGCCAATTGAATTGTTAAAATGTGTTGAGAATTATATGTTCTGAAAAGGGGATATAATTTCTACAACAAAGGGAGAATCACATTTGATTTCATGGGAGAGTATTTCATCCATGGGATTGGGTGCAAATAAATAGAATTATACTTTGTTAGATGTAGAATTGGAAAATTTTAAGGTGACAGATTATAATCCCTAATTTGGTTCAGTTGATTGAAAATTAATGCGAGCATGTTAGCCCTTAGGTGAGGGAGTAGTGGGAGCTTTAGAGTGACAATCAGTATCCTTCCAGCCTAACCACAGAATTAGGGACCAAACTCTAGATTAGTCAATGTTCTTTATAGCACTCGGGAGAGGATAGAGAATAAGATTGCTCCGATTTGGCACAAAACAATTTTTAAATACATTTTTCAAATGATTTCAATTTCTTCAAAAGCCATATTTTCATTGTAAAGGGGAAGGATGTTTTCTCATACTTGAACTTTTCGTAAAAAAAAACCTTTTTTTTTTATTTTAGCAATTTACTTTTGAAAGAGCATCTAGTTTAATTTACTTGTTATAGTCATACATCTGCATATTTAATAGTATTTCACTTAAGTAGTTTAACTTCAAACTGCATACTTTAGTTTGTTTTTATTTTTTGTTTATAATAGAATATAAATAGCTAGCTTATATATATTTCTAGCTTCCCTGTGGGATCAATATCTAGGACTCCATTAGAGCCCTGTATTACTTGAACGATACATATACTTGAGTTATATGTAAAAGGGTTGGGACTTTAAAAGAGGTTTTAAAGATAAATTGTTTTCATTAAAGTTACATTAATGTTTGAGTTACATTGCATCATTAATATTAATTTAATATCAATTTTCCCAATTTTCCACATCAGTATTTCAAAAGACAATTTATTTCTTACTTTAAAAAGTAAAATTATATTCCTATTCTCTTTTACTTAATATATTAATTCTTAGAGATAACCTTTATTACTAAAATTTTACTTAAGTCTTACAACAACGTCTATAGAATAAAAAAAATATAGTTCTCTGAAAATAACATCACATACCTCGTATTACTTTAAAAAGATATTTTCTTTGAATATAGTCTCTTAAGGAGAAATAAAATTATGTTTTTTAAAATTTTATCTCACTCCCCTAAACCTAAAATTTTCTTAATATATTAAAACATTTATAACTGAAAAGATAGAAGCATAAAGAAAATTAAAAAAAAGATTAATATATAAATGTTTCTATCTTGTAAGTGCAGGAAGCAGGTATATAGAAACAGTAGAGCCTAATTATCATGTATATAACAAAAAGAAATTGCTCAGTACAGGAGTTTTTCTAAACATTACAACATGTACAATAATAAAAATATAATAAAAAAATCAGTGGTGTAACAACACAAACGAAAAAGCAGTATAAGCAACAAACAATAATATAAAGAGTTTAAGACATCTAAAAATATAAATAAATACAACAAAACAAAAAACAAACTACTCAAAGTTATTAATCCTCTTCATTATCTTCTTCAGTCTCCTCATCAGTCTCCTCCCTCTCTTCTATATAGTCCTTTGAGTGATAGTCCGAAAATAAAGGACTGGGTGGAAATTGCACATTCTGATCTCCTTACAGAAAACTCATAAGAGATGTATTGAAACTCGTATTATAGTTATGTTTGAGTTTCAAGTATCCCTGGACATGATCAATCTTATAATAAATATCAGTCACTTTTCTCTGGAGATATGTTATGTCATTTGTCAAAGACTGATAATCACAATGAAGATCTTCTAGAATGGTAGAAGATTGAGCAGCGATACAGGAAGTAGATGGTCTGGAGGTAGAGGATGAAGGAATATTTGAACCTCCTCCCCTATACCTCATTCCAGCATGCAGCTCATGTACTTGAATGTTGGTTCTATTAATTGGTTTAAGAGGTTGCACCTATTCTTCCCAACTCTCATTTCTTGCCCCTGATTGCTTACATAAAGTAAACATCAGGGAAGGGAAACCTAATCCTCCAATAGACTCACATCTAAAATAAACATTCTGATAAATTATAGATCCAATACTTCTATTCTTCATCTGTTGAATGCATAAATTCAAAGATGCTTTTTCCTAGGCTACCTCATTAAGATGATTAATAGGAAGAAGTTGTGTAGAAATAAAATAGTACCATGCCTTGAAAGGTGCATTTAACATTAAGGTAGAGAATTTTAAATTATGATTGTTCTTAATTTTCCAAACACCTTTTCCATTAGTCAGAAATGCTATCACCTTGTCCAAGTGCGACTCAACAGACTCAAATGAATAATACTCACAGTTCATAACATTTGGTAACTTGAATAAAGCATTGATGCTCTCAAGAGTAACTTCCACTCATCTTCCTTGAACATAAACTTGATCTTCAAAAGCTTTAGGGAAATTGGTGTAAATTACTAGGACAATAAAAATTACTCCTATTACGGCAAAGTAACAAAAACTTTCCTAGTTCTGGGCTATAATTAAGCTTTCAACCGCTCCCCCGGGATTCAAAAAAGCCCTCTCCCGAATTAACTTCCTATTCACAAGGAGATCATTATATCTAAATTGAGCCTTCATATTAGAAAATTTCTTCAAATTGAACTCAAATCTTCATATTCCTTGCTTAGTTTTAAAAGACATAATCTATAAAAAAATTCCAAAAAATTCCACATAAATTCCAAAAAAAAAATTTCTAAGGTAAGAAACTTTCTACCATGGATTCATCACTCATTTCTTCCAAAAAAATCCTAAATTTCAGCACATGAGCAATGTAAGAAGAATCCATGGTGAAAACAAATTACATTACAATGAAGCTCTTACTTGAGGAGATCAAATCCAAAGTTTTAAATCAAGAAATTGCCCTTTAAACCAAGATTTGAGAAGCCCTAGGAATCCCTGATCCCGTTACTGCTTATATGCGACAGTATAACAATGTCATTGATGTTATTTTTCACTTATGTTTCCTTACTTTGCAACAGAACCAAAAACTTTATCCTCGAGAAAATAAGAATTTATATTTTTAATTTATATATATATATATATATATGTATATTGTTATACTACCCAAGTATATGATCGTTATCAAGTAATAGAGGACTTTTTGATTAAGACTTGAATATCAAATCCACATGGAAAATAAGTAATATGCATTATTTATCAACAAACCTTCTATTTAAAAAAGACAATTATTTAATTTATAGATATTTTTACAGTAGGTAAAATTCAAGTCTTTTTGGTACTTTTAATATTTTGACAAAACAATAAAATTTCTAAAGATAACTTGAGTTTATATAAAAGAAAAGAACTTGATATGAAAATATCTTTCTTCTTATCGTGAGTCAGTAATAAGTATAGGATTCTGTCGTGGAAGTATGCAAATTGTGTTGTGCCAAAAAGGGGCAATAATATTCTTTACCCTTACTAGATACGCTATAAAGAACATGAGCTAATTTAATGTTTGGATAGTTTTGAAGAGCGGCAAGGCAAAAAAGATACTAGCTCTCACTCTAGAGTTCCCTCGATTCCCTTCACCTGGGGGCTAACATCTTGTTTCAAATCAAGAAGTAAATGAAGTACATGGATTTAAATCATCACAACTTCTTCTAACATTAAAAATCAATACTCTCCACAACTTCCATCCAACACTTTTAATTATTTATCATTTTAAGGAGAAAGATAAAGAAAACTACTTAGAATTCATGGAGAAAACAAAACCACACTTTAGTTTAAAAGTAGAAATCATTATCAAACCAATAAGAAGTCTCGATTAAAACTAAAATTAGTTTAAAAATAAAAGATAAAAATTTATCTTAAATCCTCCACCATACTCTTGAAGTTCCTTTGAATCTCTTCTCTTTTACAACACTCTTGATTCTTAAAATAAAACTAAAAACAAAAAGGATAAAGTAAATTTATGGCAAATGAAAATATCTCCAAAACTATCTCTCAAAACTCCCCCTTTCTAACACTTTTCAGAACTTTCAAGCACACTTCAAAAAATCTCAACTTCCTTCTTTAATTAATCTCCAAGAGGTGTCTTGATAACTCTTCAAAATGTGTCCTAATTCGATGTATTGTCCAAAAGATGTCTTCTTTCACAAGTCTTTTAATCATATTTTCATTTCTGGTGATCATAACCACCCTCTTTAGCCAATAGGTGCCTCAAACGTCCCTTCAAAATTTGGCAAAATGAAGTAAACCATCACATAATTGCCTTTGGTGCTTAGGCGTGGCCTTCTCTGTTTCACCGGTACGTAAGCGCCGGATCTGGCGCTTAGGTGCCAAAATACTTTTGCACCATTTTCACATTTTTGCTCTAAATTTGATACTTTTTTAGTCCTTTTAGCATTTTTCACCTTTTTACTTATACCTGAAAGAAAAACACACAAATACCTTTCATTAAAGCACAATATCTCAAAAATAGGTATAAAACTGTGTTTAAAAATGCTATATATTTTAGATGTATCAATCCCCCACATTGCTTTTTGCTAAAACTAAAAAGAAGAAGGTAACAATTTAGGTTAAAATTTTGTTTTTAACCCAGATTTTTGATTCAGCTGAACTGACAATTAAGCGCTAATTATGGTTCTTAAGCGCCAAGCTCTCGAGTTTCTGCCGCTTAGGTGCCAGTGCCCAGATTTTGATTTTTGTTTTGTTTCTTTTTAAAATTTTCTCAACAAGCACAACACACCAAGGCACTACGAACCCTAGTAAGCCAAATTCAACATATTTAAATGACACCAACACCTAATTTTCACAAAACACAAACAATCATTTATATTTAAATATAAACCCAATCCCCATAAAAAGACTAATATACATCACTCATAACTTTTAATACAAATTCTAAATTCACTCATAGAATCTTAAGCATTCAAACACTCTAAATACTAGAAATCCTACATGCACACCACAGGCCAATGCTCAACATAACTAAACATTTTCAAACACACATCACAACAACAAGCACATATAGAAACTATACGAAAAATCCACTACAAATTGTCTTCAACCTCAATTTCCACTTCTCTAATATCTCCAAGCGTTTGATGCACATACAAGTTGTAGAATGGATAATTTGGGAAGTCCTTGGAATCTTCGTTGATTCAACAATTCTTCTTGTAAATCTGAACTTGTGTATCATGCACTATGATAGCATGATCTGATTGTTGTTTCATTTGCCAGTCCGAAAGATCGAATTGATCAGTGATGTTACTGATTCTATTATGAATCACTGATATCTCCTTCTTTGTATTCCCCACTGCCTCCAAGATACTTGCTAAACTATTTAAACGTAAAGATGCTGATGATGTGGAAGGGCGTGAAGACTGATCCATATAAGAACTTCCTCCATGTGTTTCATAAAGATTGATGTTGTCACACCTCAAGATAGCTGGTCCATGGGCTCTCAGGGAAGAAGTATCTTTTCCCAACTTTCATAAGGGACGGCTTGACTACAAAGTGAGAAAATAACTACAGGGTGTTCATACACCCAAAATATATAGTGTTTTTAGACACATTTTTGTATCTATTTTTGAGTTATTGTGCTTTAATGGAAGGTATTTTTGTATTTTTCTTACAGATACAGGTAAAAAGGGTGAAAAATGCTTAAAGAAGTGAAAAATGTTCAAATTTGCAGCAAAAAGGTGAAAAATGTGCAAAAGAGTTTTGGCGCCTAAGCACCAGATCCAGTGCTTAAGCGCGAGTTAAACAGAGAAGGCCGCGTCTAAGCGCCCGAGGCCCCGCGCTTAAGCGCCAATGGCAGTTATTGGGCAAGTAAATTTGGTTTCTACGAATTTTGAAGAGGTTTTTGAGGCAACCATTGGCTTAATAGGTGGTTATAACCACTGTGGATGAAAATTATCACGAAAGGATGCATCTCTTGGAAAAATACATCGAATCTAGACATATTTTGAAGAGAAATCAAGCCACCTTTTGGAAAATTATAAAAGAAAGAAGATTGGGACTTTGAAAGAGGTCCTGAAAGTATTGGAAAGTTTTGAAAGTTCTTATTTGGGGAGTTAGTTTGGAGAGATTTTAAAGGACCACTATTACTTTTATTTTATCCTTTTTGTTATTTATTTTGAGTGATTGTAAAGATAAGAGAATTAAAGGAACTTCTTGGTGGAGGACTTGAGATAAGTTTTTATCTTTTTGTTTTGAGACTACTTTTGGTTTTAATTTAGACTAGTTGTTGGTGTGACAATGATTTCTTCTTTCAAACTAAAGTGTGGTTTTATTTTCTCCATGAATTTTGAGTATTTTTCTTTATCTTTCTTCTTAAAATGATAAGTAATTAAGTTTTTGACAGATGGAGTCTGATTAGTTTTCTTTATCTTTCTTCTTAAAATGATAAGTAATTAAGTTTTAGATGAGGTTGTGGAAAATATTGATCTTCAATGATGGAAGAAGTTGTGATGATTTAAATCCATGCACTTTATTTACTTCTTGATTTGACGAATCCAGATGTTAAAATTTGTTATGAGAACATGTAAGGACAAGACTGATATTGTCTCAGTTAATAATTGGAAAGAATCACATGAGGTTGTATGAATGAGAATGTAGTTCATATGATTTAGTGCAAATAAATAGGGAAATATTTATTGAAGGGTGTAGAGTTAGAGGACTTTAAAGTGATAGGTTAAAGCCCCCAGCTTGGTTTATTGTTTTAGGTTATGATCCAAGAATGTTAGCCCCAGGTGGAAGGAATCGAGAGAACTTTAGAGTGAGAGCTAGTATATTCCTTACCTAGTCAATCTTCAAAATTATTCAATCTTTAAATTAGCCAATGTTCTTTATAGCATCTCTAGTAAGGGTAACAAATATTATTGCTCCTATTTGGCACAACACAATTTACATACTTCCACAACAAAATTCCTATACTTATTACTGATTCATAATAGGAAGAAAGATATTTTCATATTTACTGATTTTCTTNCCCTCAATTCTTGTGTTCATCCTTTGGGATAGATACAGGATTTGAGATAAAGTGCTCTTTCAG
>JXCR01114598.1:87648-150434 GCA_002079205.1 Phalaenopsis hybrid cultivar | reverse complement strand
TAAACTATGAAAATTATGGGGTCAGTTTGACTTCATCTTTTTCAAAATTAAAATTTTTTTTTTAATGTCCTTCCGAAGCGGGCAACGGGATTTCAATTCCGATTACCGACAGCTTCTTACGGGCAAACTCCACACCAAAAATAGTGCCGACAGTAACCAAAAGATTTTGGTAAGTGTCCCTGTTGAATTAACTTTTGAACACAAGGCGAGAAGTAACCAAAAGATAGTTGTTTTGGTAAGTGTCCCTGTTGAATTAACTTTTGAACACAAGGCGAGAAGTAAACAAAAGGCATTTCCATTAATTCATTAAGATCATCATCCAAATTTACATGTTTTTCAAGCTCAGTAGAGGTAGAAGCATGGTAAAATTTGTTTAGCTTTGAACCAACACTACAGACTTCCTTGACTTCTAAACTCTTGACCTTATGAGGGAGAATCGGAGTGAGGGTCATAGCATTCACATAGTGGTTTATCCAATCACACATTGTTTCATATTCATTTTTCTCTGTATCTTTTAAGGATATCCCGTACTGAGGTTTCTTCTATCTTGTCATCATTATCTCATCTTCGGAACTGTCTTCATCATCAATTTTGATGGTTGGCCTAATCCGCTCAACGATTAAATTGATCCTTCCTCATCCATGCCCCCGGCCTCGACCTCGGGTGCGCGAACTAAAAGAACTTTCACCAACTCGTTGTAAGGGAGTGGTGGAAGATCACTGAAGCGGAGTTGAATGAACTCCTCTTTGTAATTCTTCTGAATCTTCATCTTTGTTTGTGCTAACTTCACGAGAGAAAACAGCCTTCTTCGGAGGCGTGTAGTATGCATCATCTTCATAGATACCAACTTCATGTAGTAAAAATGGTTACAGGTTTTGATGCAATTTTCTTGACCATCTTTGCAGTATTTGATGCACTGATGTAGAGATGATGGAAACATATTATGCTCATGAATCCATGGTCAACCCAACAGAGCGTTAAAAGAGGTCTCGACATTGATGATATGAAATTTAGCAGTTTTTACGAGTTCTCCAACCTTCATAAGTAATGTAATTGATCCAATGGCTCTTTCTCCCTTTTAGTTGAATCCTCTTAACATCATTTTATCGGTCGTAAGCTCTTGAGCTTCAATATCCAAATAGGTCAATGTTCATAGGCTCATCAAGTTAAGAGATGCTCCAGGATCTACTAAAACTCTGGACAACACAAATCTGGCGATGTTGACGGAGATGTAGTGGACGGTTGTGGTCGGCGGTACCGAGCAGCAAGTCTTCATCTGTGAAGGTTACCCCAGGTTGTTCTTTCAACGAACAAACTTCATCTGAGGATGTTCTAGCCAACTGAGTTAAGCAAATTTCTGGGTTAAGCAAAGATGTAACCAGATACTCCCTCATCTTCTTTGATAGGATCAGAGCATCGTAAATGCTTAATCGGGCCGGCAGCTTCCTAAGATGAGCTAGCACATTATAGTCTACTTTGTATGATCCTCCGATTTTATCTTAATTATGTGGTTCTTTTACTAGTGGAGGTGGAGGTATCTCATCTTGGGTCATTATCTGCTTTCCTTTATCTGTTAAAGTTGTTCTTGATGGTAACACTTTTCTGCTCCTTAAGTTAATTCTGTGATTTCTTCTTCTTGAGATATCATTGTTGAATCTTTCGGTGTCTCCTCCTCTTTTTTGGAAAGATCTAAGTTGATGGTAAGCGGTGTACCGTGATGCTCGAGAATTGGCTCCTTATTATCGGTGTACTTGTAAACAAATTCATCCGACTCGAGTACAATTTGAGGATCATTTTGGGGATCAAGATCGAAGCTATATTGGTTATAATCAGTTACAATATCACCAGAAATAGTTAAAACGTAGCCAAAATCACAATCATTATATTCATAAGACCCGGTAGGAACAAAAAGATAATCATACAAAGTCAAGGGTTCGAGGATTTTCTTCCCCGAATCCGAGACAACTAATCTAGTAGAGGCAGCCCCTATCCTACCCATCGTGATATCAATCTTTGCATTGAAGCTTCTCTTCTTCTTCTTTGTCCTTGACGATGTCGACTCTCCTGACAAAATCTTCAACTCGGGCTTGGTATGCTGCGGACTCTGAATGGAGGATTATTTTGATGCAGACTGGATCTTGTTCAGTATTTTCTTGGATGATCTGCTCCAGACCTCATTCCATTCTTCATCTCTGTTATATGTAGAAGATTATTTTGATGGATCCTGTATTTGATTGAGGACCTTCTTGAANCTGTATTTGATTGAGGACCCTCTTGAGTTCATCCCAAGTTGTACTCGATCCATGTGTTCCAGTATACGGATCAATTGGGGGGATTGGCTCGGCCGAAATCATATTTATGGAACCTTTTTCAGGTTCTTTTAAATATTCTTTCGGGATTTTTATGTTCTCCTCTTTAAGGTACCTCTCGACCCAATCTTTAAAGATGAAGCATTTTTCTAAATTGTGCCCAAGCAACGGGTGGTATGGGCAATAATTTGGTTCATTCTTCTTATCCACCTCTTCGGGCTTCTTTAAATCTGGTAGTCTGAACTCCGGTTACTTCATTAGACTTCTGAATATTTTAGGTATAGCTTCATCTTTGAAAGAATACAACATTTTGCATCGTTCTGATAAGGACATTTTCTTATCCCCTGTTCGAGGTGATCCTTCTTAAGGTGGTCGCTGATTGGATTGACTACTATGTTTCTGAGCATACTGTGACTACTCCTTATCGGTTGCTTTCCTTTGTTGATGGTCGTCACTACTCCTGATTTCTTTTGAACACTCTGGTCACCTTAGCCTTTTTGTGTGGCTCTACGTGCTTAATTTCCTCTTGAAGACTGCTGGCTTGACTGAGTAGCTTCTTGAAAGGATTTATGGTGAGTCCCTTAAGCATGAAAGCTACTGGCCCATGAATGCTCTTGAGTAGAATCTCAATCGTTTGATGTTCGTCCCAAGCTACTGGCCCATGAATGCTCTTGAGTAGAATTTCAATCGCATGATGTTTCTGTAGCTGAGGTTCACATTTCATGCTAAGGTTTCTCCATCTCAAAATATAGTCCACCAAAGTTTCGCTAGGCTTTTGTTCTTCCATCATGAGCTCTCCAATAGACACATGATGTTGCGCCCCGACAAATCTTTTCACAAATAACTGTTCCAACTTGGAAAATGTTTTAACTGACCCATTGGGCAAGTTAGCGTACCAGTCAAAAGCAATTCCTAACAAGCTGCTGACGAACTGTTGGAAGAGTAGAGCTTCACTATTTCTTATGTTGCCACAGCTGGCTCAAAAATGTGCTCTATGTTGTCTAAGATTCCCAGTCCCATCAAATATCTTGCAGTTTGGGGCCATAAAACCCTTGTGGAAAGGCACGACATTGAATTCCTCCGGGTAAGGTCTACTTTTTAGAACCAATGCACCACCCTTAGATTGGGTTAAGGCGTCCCGCACTTGCTCAACCATTTGCTTGAACTCTTTCTCTTGCATAGCACCTGATGGAGAATCCTTTCTGTGTTGTTTGTCTCTATTTGTTGAAGCAACCTCTCTTCTTTCATCTGTGATGTGTATCATTTTTGGTTGATTGATCTCTAGAAAAACCAATTGCGGCGCTTGTGATTGCCCCTGAATGGTGGCCATAGCGGTCATGGCTGGGTCATCTCTTCTATTCTTTTCTCCAGTATACTAACTTGTTCATCCCTTAGGAGGATAGCCCTACGCAGCTCATCTACAGTGTTCTCTTCGGTGTGAGGTTGAGCCTCACAAGCAAATGTGGCGGCTCTGGATTCAATTATATGGACATTCATGAAATCTTCCTCCAAGTAATCATTGTAGTCAAAATTTTCATTGTTGCTATCGACGGAAACTCCATGTTCTCGAGCTAACTCAAAAATCTCGATCCTGAGTTTCTCAACTTTCTTTTCAATTATTGATTCCTTGATTGCTTTAAGATCTAGAGGACCCTGATGGACATCCTCTACTTGCACCTTTATCTCGCTGGTTATTGTCGCGACAATGTCAGATATTTCAGACGTTGGTTTCATTCCATGTTCCGTAGGTTCACGGAACTGTATCGGTGCAGCGACCTTGGGTACCCATACTTTTTCTTTTTTTTTTACTATGATGTCTCAAGACGGAGTGTCTTAGTAGAAACATGAGTATGTCGAGGGAAAGTAGGCTCCCCGTGGTGTAGATCGGCTACAGTGCTAGGTAGTCGTCTTGTCTTTAGCTTTGGAATTGTGGGAACATCTCCATAATGGGTGACGGGTAAGATTTTTGGACCCAGTCTCAACTTAATAGGTCAACGACCTATGGTCCTCATATCAATATAATCAGTAGTAACTACTTCGGTATCAACTATGTTCCCTTAACGAAACCAAACAGGAATACGAGTAGGTGGCACTCCAGTTGTCTTATGAGACTATCTGGCGGATTTGATGCCCTTCAAAATTTCCTTCTTCATGTGAGGGGAAATTGCATGTCCCACTCGTTTAAGTAACTCTCTAACTGAAAATCCTTCTTTGGCAGCTAGCCTTTTGAAAACTGCACTAACTCGGGTGCTAGGAGTGAATTTCTTTCCTTCTTCATCATGTCCATGAAGTGGTGGTAAAGCGGCGGCAATTTCTAGATACTCTCGTATCCATCGGTATCTTTCAGAGGATGGAATCTACTCCCTTGTAGGAGTGGATAAATTTCCGGTAACACTTCTTCATCTTGATGAGGCTCCTCCTCAATGGGTGTCTTTTCAAGAGCCTGGGCTTTGATGCCCCTCCGAACTCTTCTGTTTTGGTTCCTCTTTTGAGTTCGGGTCAGTGGTACAGCCCTCGAACTTGATCTGGTTTCAAACACGAGTGGTGGGATAGTTAATCCCTCAATCAGATCCTCAATAATAATTTCTTCTTTCCCCTTAGCAGCAGCGGGGATAGCAGGTTTGGCGGGTACCGTGACAATAATAGTTTTGGACATCTTGCAGGGAGGGAAGTCTTGAAGGCAGTTCAGACTGAATTCTGCAGATGGTTCCTGTATTTCCGGTGCGGCAACCTTCATTACCACAAATGGGGCTTTCTTGAGGATGTCCTCGAGATCTTCAAATCTGGCTCCAAATTTGATAGTAGGAGCGAGATTAGGGCTTCATGGCTTGTTGGCAGGTTACAAGAAAAGGTCAGCATTGGGTAGGCCATTGCAAGAGGCTTGAAAAAAAAAGTTTTAGGGTTAGCTATATGGCCAAAAACCTCGTAATTTTTAGTGCAAGCACTAAAAGTAGAGGTTGATCTATAGACCAAGCGGGTCTTAATTTATGGGTATTTTAAAATCTTGTTTAAGAAAAATCAAGAAGTGTAAAATTTAATTAATGTAAGAAAATTTCAAAGTGCACGCAACACAACACGATTTGGTTTAATTTGCAAAGTAACAAATCAAATTTGGAAGGGAGATGTGAAGTATTTTAGGACTCAGTGCGGGATCCATTTAGTGGCAGACAATGCCTAGGTTGAACTAGTCCACCGACACACTTATTGGGGGTCTGACCCCACATGAAAATTTAAAGAGTCCTTAACTGCTTTCTGAACCCCTCTATTCAAAGATGGTTGAACAGCCAGTCCTGAAGTCCAAGGAGTTAGCTGTACTTTCCGAAGACAGAAATGGGTAAAGTATGCCAACGAAAGAAGGGTAATTTAGTCCAAAAGGGACATGAACACATTACCAATGTGTGAAGATAATATTTCTTGATTTGTATGGAGAGAAAAGCTTGTCCCCAACGGAATTGCCAGAAGTTTTCGGCGTTATTTTTGTGTTGGAGGGAGTTGCCCGTAAGAAGCTGTCTGTCACAGGAATCGAAATCTCGTCGCCCGCTTCGGAAGAACATTTTAATTTACATATATATTTATTTTTTAGAAAAATATGAAATCAAACTGACCCCATATGTTTCATAGTTTAAATGAAAGAGTGATGTACCTCAAATCATGTATCTATCCCGAAGGATAAACACAAGACTTGAGGATGAGGCTCGATCAAATAAACGAAGGAATATATGACATCTGTTTGGTCTACAAAACCTTTATATTTGCCGACAAGTTGCCTTATTTAATATAAAGAATTAAATAGGATTTATATTAATCTAGGTTCGAACATG
This sequence comes from Phalaenopsis hybrid cultivar, assembly GCA_002079205.1. Taxonomy (NCBI): domain Eukaryota; kingdom Viridiplantae; phylum Streptophyta; class Magnoliopsida; order Asparagales; family Orchidaceae; genus Phalaenopsis; species Phalaenopsis hybrid cultivar. Next base: position 144,304 of record JXCR01114598.1, on the reverse strand, counting down.
CATATAAGGGAAAGCCCCTATAGTTAATTACATCCTAAATGACCAAAGTCACTTAAGAAGACTCGATAAGGGCAAGCCCCTATAGTTAATTACATCTTAAATGACCGAAGTCACCTAAGAAGACTCTTGATAAAAATCAAAAAATATTATCTTCAAGGAGTTTCAAAGGGTAGGACTTTTCAATGAGATCGGACGTAGAGGTCTGAAAGGGGATTGGTTCAAATTTGGAACATTTTGTTGTAGAGTCCAAAGAAGGAAGAACTAAGCGATGTCATAGATCTAGAGGAGAACCTCGGTGACTTCCCAATCTATCCTAATGTTTGGCTTCATTTTTTAGGAGAAATATTTAGGTGTTTCATCCTGCCAATTTTATTAGTTAGGGCTTACATTCGTGTGAAACGATCACACAAATAGCCTGGAAGATGTGAGGATTTAGGTCGTGATGGATGACAACCTCGAAATCCTAAGACGAGTTAGGGCTTATATTGTATAGCAGGGCTATACGAAGGCCTAAAGATAAGATGAGTAGTTACGTTGCATAAGCAAGCAACCTTGAAATCCTATGGCTTTGTTGTTTATATATAAGGAAGGAGGATTGGTTTTACTGGGGAAGACAAGTTTTTGCTGTTGAAGATGGCCGTGTTGCCCACTATGCTAGCTCTAAGCTCCTTGCCGCGACAAGTGTGAGTTTTCTAGTGTGTCAAGTTATGATATCAAATCAGGTGGCCCTATGTTGAAGTTCTTTAAATTTTATGGGGGCATGTTAAAGTTGATTAGATCGACACCGGTTAGGATCATATGTTCCCTCGTTCCGGCATCACTATTTTCTATTGGATTCACTTAGTCCAAATGAACTTATCAAACGCATCTTTAAATTTTATGAGGTCATATTAAAGTTGATTAGAGCGACACCAGTTAGGATCCTACGGCTCCCTCGTTCCGGTATCACTATTTTCTATTGGATTCACTTAGTCCAAATGAACTTACTAAACCCTCGTTCCGGCACCACTATTTTCTATTGGATTCACTTAGTCCAAATGAACTTACTAAACTCAACTTAATGAGACATTTAGACCGTGGGAAGCCTCGTTAGCAACCGTAGGTTACCTCCTCCGAGGGGTTCCTGATCTTCCTCTATCGGAATCACTTAGTCCAAATGAATCTATTAGAATCACTTAGTCCAAATGAATTTACTAAACTCAACTTAATGAGTTCCATAATTTCATTTAGGGAAGCCTCGTTAGCAACCGTAGGGTTACCTCCTCCGAGGGCTCCCGATCTTCCAATAGGGGAAGCCTCGTTAGCAACCGTAGGTTACCTCCTCCGAGGGTTTCCCGATCTTCCGATAGAGAGGGAAGCCTTGTTAGCAACCGTAGGTTACCTCCTCCAAGGCGTTCCCGATTTTCCAATAGAGGCATATTACTTTAGTTGGAGCCTCGTTAGCAACCGTAGGTTACCTCCTCCGAGGGGTTCCCGATTTTCAAAGATTCACTTAGTCCAAATGAACTTATCAAACCCAACTTAATGAGTTCCATAATTTTTTTAAATCGTGAGAAGCCTCTACCTCCTCCGAGGGATTCCCGATCATCCGATAGAGACATCTTAATTTAGTTGAAGTTGTGGGATTCACTCAGTCCAAATGAACTTACTAAACCCAACTTAATCAGCTCCATAATTTCATTTAAACCGTGGGAAGCCTCGTTAGCAACCGTAGGTTTCCCTGAGTTCCATAATTTAATTTAAACCGTGGGAAGCCTTGTTAGCAACTGTAGGTTACCTCCTCTAAGGGATTCTATCCGATAGAGACATCTTAATTTAGTTGAAGTTGTGACCGTAGGTTACCTCCTCTGAGGGATTCCCGATCATCCGATAGAGACGTCTTAATTTAGTTGCAATTGTAGTTTTGTGTGATGTTTGTAATTAAATTTTGAGTTGTTTTATATTTTGAATGTTGTGAGGGTGAATTTTATCTTGGTTGATTTTAGTTTTTTTGTTTTGGTTTTGGTTTTGTGGCTATCCTGATAGTTTTAGTTTTCATGCAGGTTGGCATTGTTGTTTAGCATACAAATTTGCAGGTATATAAAAGTACAGTATGAAAGTACAAGAAAGACAACACTAAAAACTATAAAATCGTACCTGGCGAGCTTTCTCGTTCCACCACCTGAAACTCAAAAAGCATGTTATGACAATTTATATAAAACAGGGAAGTAAGACTTTTGATGACCTATCTAACTCTAGGTCTTACCTGGGTGTGTCCTTAGGAGTTTAATTAAGGATGTGTTGCCAAGAAAAATATATCAAGTTTAGTAAATCTCCGGGGTATCCAACAGATCTAGAGAAAGATGCACGTCCGTATTATTCTCTTGCTACCTGGTGAAAAATTGCGAGTTCTTTTAAACTTACTATGTTGCTTAATAATTCATCCTGTAAATACCCTTAGTGCTCAATGAACATTGATGTCTCAATTATCCCTAAGAGTGAGGTAATTATCCTCTGCAACTTAATTTTGAAAATTATGTGGGTGAAGATCCTTAAAAAGGCAAGTTAAAGTTATTGGGACACTTAGCCAAATTTTGGTCCTAATTGGGCTTGTAGTGTTTGAAAGATGTTTTAATGTTAAATGATGTTTACTTTTCTAATCCTCATTTAAATGAAACTTGATTTAGCCTAAGTCATTACTAAGCCCTTAAGTCCTAGGTGAGCGTCTTAGTTAGTTATGAAAATGTTAAGCTTTAAGTGATCATGATTCATGATTTAAATTTCATTTAAAAAATCAAAATAAGGGTATTAAATTGATTAATTATTGACTTCAAAAGTCATACCCCTAAGTCCTGGGTTCATTTTATTTTAATAAACTTCCAAATTTTAATAAATTAGAAATTTATTAACTTATCTTTTTAATTAGGAAAGTGAGGTTGGTTTCTACCAATTAACCCATTATGTTTCAAACATCCAAATAAAGATCAGAGGTTGCCCATTTCCCTCCTTGAATTAAGCCTAATTGTTAATTAAGACTAAATTTTCAAAATTACATATTTGCCCGTAGGGCTCTAACACTTCATAATTTGTCAAATTCAATTCAAATGACATTGATATTTTTATCCTACCTCATTCAAGGGTCAATTAAGATATCAAAGGAGAAAATGTGAATTTTCAAAATTTAATTTAATTTATATAATTATTTTAATGCAAAAATAAGATTTTTGAAAGAAAATTCCTAACTTGACTAAGGTAAATGCTAATCCCTTGAATTTTTTACAGAGGTGGACTTAGACCAGAGAAGCCTTTGGACCAAATTTCATGATTTTTTGAATTTTATTTAAATTTTAAGAATTATTTTATGTTCTGGGGTATTTATTAAATATAAAATATTTTAAATGGAAAAAATTAAGTTTTATATTTTGAAAAATCTTCCTGAGGTCAGAGAACTCAGAGAAGAAGATTTTATATTTTTTTGAGTTTTATTTGATTTATTGGAATTATTCTTAATGAAAACCCATTTTTGTCTTTAAAAATTATTTTTAAGCTTTTAAAATTTAGTATCTTTATTTAGAAAATCAGGAAAAATATTCTAATTGTCCCTAAGTGCTTAGGAAGCAATTTAGAACATTTCCATGAATTTTATTATTCTTGTGATTTTTATGGATTTTTAATTATTTAAATATTTAAAATAGGTTAAAAATCAAGTTTTTATTTTAAATATCATTTTATATTTAGAAAATACCCTTGATCACAGAGAACTCAAAAAATAAAGTTTTATAATTTTTCAAGTTATATTTTAATTATTAAAAATCATTTAATTGTCAAAAATGTTATTTATCTTTAAAAATCAACTTAAGTTACCAAATGAACTCAAAATGCTTTGAAATTTTTATAGTGAGCTCTCTAGATCCCAAATAACAGAGGAGATCAAAAATCAAGTCTTTTTGTTTTTTTGTACTTTTAAAAATTAATTATCTTAGTGATTTAGGGTTTGTGAAGATTAGGTGTATTTTGATTTACTTGGCTCATGAGAAATTTTCTTAAAGGCTCTCCAGTCATTATAAACCTTCTAAAATTTTCTTGGATTTTTCTAAGCAGCATGTTAATTTCCATGATTAATTTAAGCAAATAATTCATATAAACTTAAAAAATATGATTCTCTATTTAGAGACCTCCTCTAGCTTTGGAAAAATCAAAGAATGTTCCTTTTAATAGAGGCAACAACATGATAAAATTTCAAGCTATGGTGATATTGCTACATGCATGGAGAATCAAAAAATTCAAATCAGTATTTATTTAATTAAAAATAAAATATGCATCATATGGATTTAAATTATTTTCACAATATTCTCCTCTGTTCACTGAGCAAAAAAGACATTTTATTTTATTTTTGTAATTTTTCTACACCAAGATATGAATTTTTGAAGTTAGGGATCATTTTCTAAATTAATTCACTTTGTATTTATCTATTTAAACGCTTGACGCCACCTCAACCTACGACGACTCCGAAGCTCCACGCGGTGCGCTCCTATTCAACATCGTCGTCCACCTCAGTAATGACTTGGCTCGTGGTTTATGTTCCTAAGCACTGTCCGGCTTGATCTTGATTGTCCATCCGATACACGCGCAATCAAACGGCGCTCCATCATCGTCCCCGATAGCCTAGCCCGAGAACCGTCCATCTTATAGCCTTAAGATCATTCTCATTTCTTATCCAAATTAGATGATTTTTTTTAATGCTCGTCTAGACTAGAGGAACATATCCATACGGTTATGATGCCATGAAATCAACTCAAAATAAATGGAGAGTTCAAATAGGCTCGGGAATAAGAGAAGTTTTATATCTTGGCTCTAAGAAGTGAAGCGTCAATCAAAGGTTCTTAGCACGTTTGTTGGGCTCCAAAGAGGCTAAGGATTGATCCTATGGTCTTGGTGTAAGGCCTTGGTGTGATTTTGATCAAACCTGATTTTGGGTGTTGATCTAGAGCTATTGTAGATGCTATTTCAGAGGGGGACTTTATGGGGCTTTGGTTTCTTTCTCAGTTGTGAAGGTATGGGCACAAGTAATTGAATTTTGGCAGACTGTGGAAGTGTAATGAGCTCTGTCCTGGTTTTTGGCAGAGGTTTGAGCTTAAAATTGAGCTTCCACAGTGGAATTCAGTCGGGGAATAGGGTTGGATTGCACTAAGGGGATCTCAGAGAAGCTCAGTGAAAAGTTTGGGGGGCTCTCTCTAAGAAATTTTTAGCACACTTCCCATTGCCGTGGAGGTGAGTTTTTATAAAAATGGCCATGGGGTGGCTCTCAGGAAAAATGTTTGGGTGCATTGTGGTGATTAGGTGGAGGGTAGAGGAGCTCTACGATTTGATTTGGCTGAGCTAGCCCCTAGGTTTGATTTGGGTGAAGTTCCATGAGGGTGGCTCTCAGTTTTGAGCTTCTCCAGTGACTAGGCTTGCCAAGCATGGCAGGGGGAGGTGGCTAGGTGGTCAGGGCATCCAGGGGAATCTGTTAAAGCAACTTAATGCGATGAGGTTTAGTTTTGGTATGGGTATCTTAAGCATGTGCATTTTTGGAAATAAGATCCCTTAATATGGGGGACTTTTGGTCCATGGCTAGTTTAGGTGGTTAGATGGGTTTTGGCTCAATCTTAGGGTCTAACCAATGGCTGAGGTGGAGTTAATTTAATGACTTTGGGGTAGTTATGCCATCTTTAATGCATTCAATGTGGGTTCAAGTGATCAAAGTTTGGGTTTGTGCTAGGCTAGACATGTCAATTGGCCTAATTTATTGATCAACATTGTGTAGATGATTGTTATGAATATTTTTGGTGAATGGTTGAAGTGATTTTGAGTTCAATTGGTAGGTCAATTTGATAGATTTTTTAAATTTGGTCAACTTGGGCAGGTTGGGCTAGACATGGGTCTAGGTTGGGCTAGCCTTGGGCTAAGTCCAAACTGTATGGTTCCAATGATAAAGAAAGATGTTGTTAAGATTTTTCATGAAGGGATGGAGTGGAAATTTTGGGGCTAAGACCATCAATTTGGTGAGATTTTGAGACATGGCCAATTTGGGGCAAATTTGGGGCTTTTGGACTTAGGTTGAAATCAAATAAAATTGAGGTCTCACCAAGGCCAATTGAAGGTTAAATTTGGTGTATGGGGATGTTATGAATTTTTTTCAACACAAATTGTGGCCAATTGAGTGGGCTATGGGTTCAATTTAGCAAAACCAAGTCAAAGGGCCAAAATTGGGTTTTTGGTTTAGCTCAAAATTAGGTTCAAATTATGGACCAATTGAGCTTGGATTTGGTCTATATTGGTCACATCAAGAATGAATTTTAGTTTAGAATTTAAATTTGGGTAAATTGAGACCAATTGGATAGACATATGGGGTAATTTGAGGAAAATATGGGCCTTTAAAGGGCAATTTATGGGTTTTGATCAAATATGGCCAAATTGGGTCATGTGGTAGTTAAGCAAAATGAAATTGGGAATATTTGGGAGGTTTTGGGAATTTTTGGGATTTTTTGGAATTTTTAGAATTTTGGGCTAAGGAGGTGTATTTTGGTAATTTGGCTATTTTTTGTGATTTTGGGTAGTTTGGGTGTTTTCAAGGTGTTTGAAGTGATTTTTGAAACAGGTTGAGTATTTTGGGTAGATTTGGAAATTTTGGCCAAATTTGGGGTCCCAAGGGTATCTAGGTAATTTGGGGGAGTTTAGGGGCAAAAGGCTAGGTTTGATATCTTGGTAGAGTTGGAGTGCCAACCATCCTCAATAAGTCATGGACCAATGGAAACCCAATTTTGGGTTCTCTATGTAGTGGTCTTAGCCAAACCCTAGCCTAGGGCTAGTGGGTTTAGGGTACCACCTACAGGAGTCTCCCAAAAGTATTAAGGGATCAAAGCCTAGAAGTTTAAGTTTAGGATAGTGAGTGATTGTGAGTGCAAGTATGTACCTTAAGCCCTAGACCAACACCCAGGGTTAACCCTAAGGTCCAGCAGTCCTAAGGGTGACTCATCTTGAGTTCCCCTATAATGACCCCACCTACTAAGTGCTCGAGGTTAGGACCAATGTGTGGAACTTCAAGTTGAGTAGAGAAGAGTTTAGAATTTCTAATGGTGAGGGCTCCTTATCTAGTTTTCTAAGAATAGTCAATACGAAAGTCCTATGGCTAGACCTTAGGCTACTAAAGAGGAAAAACTAAACCTCAACCAAAAGTGAGGTCAACAGGTAAGTGTCAGCACTTCTCGACTTTAATTAAAAAGGACGTCAAATTTGTTTGGAAAGAGAAATGCGAATAAGCCTTCAAGAATGTTAAGTAATATTTAATGACACCTATTTTGGTAGCCCTATATCAGGAAAACATTTGATACTCTATATCGCGGCCTTAAAAAATTCTCTAGGAGCCCTATTTGTTTAGGTCAATGATGACAGTAAGGAAAACAAACTCTACTACTTGACTCGACATCTAATACTGATGGAGGTAAAGTATCCTCCTATTGAGAAGCATTGTTTATATTTAATTTTCGCCGCCCAAAAGCTCAGACATTGCATGCTCTCTCATAAGATCACCCTTATTTTGAAAGTAAATCTATTACAAGGTTAGACTTTACCTCACGTGCATCCACATCACAAGGTTAGACTTCTGTTCAGATTCACGTGACAGTTATAGCAAAGGATGTTAGATAACATCAATTATATAGCGAACAAAGTATTAAATTTAGAGAATTTTGTAGATCATATAGATGGTTATATGAGAAAACATAGTGATTATGAGGAGAAATTTCACTCATCTTTGGAAAACCTTATGAGAGGTGACCAAAGTGTAGTTTTTCCTTCATATCCACAACATTCATCTTATAAGCCTATTGCCTTTTGGGATAGCAATGATAGTAATGATTATGAGGAGGAGGAGGATTAAATTGAGTACTTTAGTTTTTTTTTTTATCGTTGTGGACTTTATGTGGTACAATTATATAGTACTGTTAATTTGGTTTGTGTTGTACTTATTGAGATTGCTACTATTGTTTGTGTTTTGTTATGTTGGACACTGCTATAATGAATTTTTGTTAGTGTGAGTAGTTATATTTTGTTTTTGTGGTAGTAATTGTGATAACTGTGTTTATTTAGTGTATTTTATTAGTTTGTACTGAACTTAATCCTGAATTTTAGGAAGGTTTAGAATATTACTAACTTTCACTTAAGAACTTCATGTTTAAAATTTTCAATTTACTACCAGGTGTTTTCCTTATGTTGCAGTTGTGAGTTCCTATTAGTGTGCTTGCTTGCTTTTATGTTATCCTCCTCTGCATAAAAGTCTAATGAATCTCTATATGCTAAAGTTAAATTAAAATTTGACAATTAATTTTTACTCCTATTTTAATTTTTATACTTGTATATTTAGAATATAAAAATTCTTGTAAGCCTGTTATTTTTAGTTTTCATTCCTGCCTATATATAAATATGATGCTAAAATATTTTGTTTTATTAAAAATTTAAGTTTGGTAGGGATGGAAAATTTTCTAAAACTTTAAGTTTATTTATTCTTAAGTGTACCACAAATAAATTTTATTTTGATTTGAAATAAAAATGATTATGTATATGAAACTAAATTATGGAGGTAAAATTTTGAATATAGAAATAAGTAAGAGAATTTAGTTGAAACCTATAGTAATGAAGAAAAACTTAAAGTTAAATTTTTTCAGTGTAGAAATGATAAATATTGTGCAACTATCTTTAGAAGGAGAAATTATATTTTTGAAAAATTTAGAGGGGTTAGAGTTTTATTTTCAATGCTTAAATTTCTTTTATTAAAAAATGATTTTTAAAACTATTATTATATTTCTAAGTAAAAGATTTATATCATAACTTTGCTTTAGGAAAGGAGGAGTGGAATTCAAGATCATTAAAGACCTATTCAGGTATAGTAATCCTCACTTGAAAAGAATAAGAAAAAGAAAAAAAAAAAGAAAATGAAAAAGAAAAAGAAAACAAAAAAGAAAAGTTGAAAAGGGGAGGAGAAGCTTGAGTATTAGTGCCTAATTAAAAATTAGTTCCACATCTAATCTTTTTAAAGTATAAGACTTGAGAAACTCTTAAGCTTAAGGATATTTAATAAAAAATTTTAAGTGGAGAAGATGGAATGCCTAAACTCTATATTTGGAAAATTTACAAATATTTCTGAACTACATAGAAACTCATATTTTCAGAGTTCTTTACATTAAGAATTTCTAAACTCTAAGGTGGTCACATCTACTAAAGTTTTTCTAAATTGGACTACTATATTTCAATATTAAAATTTAGAATATCCTAAAGAAACTCTTTTATATAATCTACTTATTTTGGTATTGAAAGATTGGAGTGTCACTTGAGAACAAGTAACATTTTAAGTTTCATGGATTTTGATACACCTAAAATATATGTACACATTTTTATACCTATTTTTTAGATATTGTGCTTCAATGGAAGGTATTTGTGTGTTTTTCTTTCAGGTATAATCAAATAGATGAAAAATAGTGAAAGGAGAAAAAGGATCAAATTTGGAGCAAAAATGAAGAAGGTGTGGAAAAGAACTATGGAGCATAAGCGCCCAGAAGTAGCGCTTACGTGCCAGCTAAACTGAGAAGGCTGCGCCTAAGCGCCAAGTACCTCGCGCTTAAGCATCAAAAGTAGTTACTTGATGATTCAATGAATTTGGATAAGTTTTTGAAGAGGCATTTGAAGCAACCCTTGGTGAAACCGTGGAAAATAGTTAATGAGCATGAAAATACATTCAATTGAATTTTGAAAGGAGCCAACTCTTGGAAGATTCATTGAATGTGGATACATTTTGAAGAGACGCCCAGGTAACTTTTGAAAAATTATAAAAGGACTTGGATTGGATTGATGAGTCTTTTTCCAGCCTTCCTCCCAGTGCACTAGAGAGGAGCCGCCGCCCCCCTCTAGACACTGCCCGCGCCTCTCTCTCTTAGATTGATTAGGATATTTTTAGAGAGCAGAAGAGAGGAGTTGTAGTGTGAGTAAAGAATATTGTAAGAGAAAGGAAGAGAAGAGATTTAAAATAACTTCAAGAGTTTAGTTGAGAGGATTTGTGATAAGTTATTATCTTTTTTAATACATTTGGTATTAATTGAGACTTCTTGTTTGTTTGCATGATTTCTTCTTTCAAACTTAAGTGTGGTTGTGTTTTCTCCATGAATTCTTAGTAGTTTTCTTTATCTTTTTCCTTAAATGATAAGTGATTAAATATTGGATGGAAGTTGTGTGATATATTAATCTTTAATGTTGGAATAAGTTGTGATAATTTTAAACCTTCTACTTCATTTACTTCTTGATTGGGCCAATTAAGATGTTAATATTTGTTGTGAGAACTGATGCACTAAAAATATATGCATTTTTATACTTATATTTTATACTCATTTTTAGTGATATTGCGCTATAAAAGAATGTATTTTTTATGTTTTGTTATAGATTGATGATTTTTAGGACTTGAAGCAAAAAGGATGCAATTTGGAGTCAAAATGGCATTTTGGAAAAAAAATACTCAGCGCTGACGGCGCCATTTGACAGAGAGCGCAGAATTAAATTCAGGCAACAGGCACCGACGACACCATTGTGGGTGCCGAAGGCGCCAAGGTTGGTGTTGGACAAAATTCTAGTAGATTCAATGAATTTGGATGATTTTCGATGAGTTATTGGTGGCACCTCTTAGAAAATCGACATTATGCTTTATTTAAAGCGAAAATTGCTCAAAAAAAATGGTAGTTAGAGGGGGCGAGAGTGTAATTGAGTTTACTTGAGTGTTCTATTGTTTATTGTGGTGAGTCTAATTGTGATTTTTTCCCAAGAGTTGTTAAGAAAGGGAGAGAAGTGAGAGATTTTTTTTCCATAGATCTTTAAAGAGAAAATCAAGAGTTTTGTAAAGAAAGAAAGAGTTCAAGAGAGGCTACAAGAGATTTTCTTTGAGAAAGAGTTACAGACAAGTGGTGTTTGTTTATTATTGTTGTATGAACTTTCTTTTATTTATGCAATTCTTATTTTGTTGTATCTTTCTCATGAGATCTAGGTAGTTTTTTTGTGTCTTTTTCCCTACTCTGAGATATGGTGAAATGAAGAGATAATTTGGATGTACCAATTTTAAAATATAAAATACATTGTGATAATTTTTCCACTCTATTCTTAATTTACTTTTGGATCTGGCCAATTGAAATGTTAAATATTATTATGAAACATATGATCCAGGAAATGGAGTATGAGTTCTACAATAAAGTGAGAATCACATTCAATTCTATGAAGGAATGTTTCGTTCATGGAATTGGGTGAAAATAAATAAAAAATATATATTATTGGGCTAAGAATTAGAGATTTTATGGTGACGGACTAAATCCCCAATTTGGTCTTAGTGTTTAAGAACTAAAGCGAGTGTTAGCCTTCAAGGGAAGGGAAGTGGGAGCTCTGGAGTGAGAACCAGTATCCTCCCAGCCTAATCACGGATTTAGAGACTAAACCTAAGATTAGCCAACGATTTTGTATAACACTTGACTAAGGGTAGAGAATTAAAATTGCTCATACTTGGCACAATACAAATTCAAACTATTTATCTCTCTCTTTTAACTAAAAACTCATTATAATAGGAAAGTTGTTTTCGCATATTTGATAACTTCATCACAAAAACATAGTTTGGTAGTTATAATTTAACTTTAATTTATAGTCTTGCTAGTAGTTGATAATTTAGTTCTGATAGCACCTTAAACATTTGAAATTAGTATACTAGACTTTCTTTATTATTGTGAAATTCCTAATTTAAATTACCATCTCAAATTTAAACCATCCCTGTGGGATCGATATTTGGGGCTTAAACAGAAAGTCTTGTATTACTTGATAACGATATATATACTTGCGTAGAATCCCAACATAAATTGCTTCAATTTCTTATTAATAAATAAGGAGCCAAGTTTTTGGCATCGCTGCAAAGCGGAGTCATCTTCATTAATTTTACACAACTATAATTTTCAGGATCAAGTTTTTGGCACCATTGCCGAGGAAGGTAACAGCAAATTAAATAGATTTTGTAAATAAGGAAATTTCATGATAAATATATAAAAAAATAAAAAATCATAAAAAAATCATTAGAAAATTGTTTAAGAGTATTTTTAAGAAACTTTCCTTTGCTTATTATATTTGTTTATGCGTAGTATTGGATCTGAAGGTTTAGTACCATACGATTCAAAATTAGAATGTACTATTAAAAAAGTTCAAAAACAACAAAAAGAAATTAAAATTTTGAACAAAATGGTGAATAACTAAGATAATAAAAAAAAGAAAATCGATAAAGACCTTTAAGAGATTATACTAATCCTACAACAGATGAATTTCACTTGACTATTTAAAATTTTGATGTTGCTGCTAATTCATTTGAGCTTAAACCTGCTATTATCCAAATGGTATAAAATAATCAGTTTGGAGAAACACCTACTGAATATTCTAACTTACATCTTGCTAGGTTTCTTGAAATATGTGCTACTTATAAATATGATAAAATGTCTAATGATGTTGTCAGGCTCAGACTTTTTTTTCTTTTTCATCAAGGGATAAAGCTAAAGTTTTGTTAAATTCATTAGCACTTGGATCTATCAGAACATGGGGATAATTATCACAAAAAAAAATTTCTAAATATTTTCCACCCTAAAAATATGTTAAGCTTAGAAATAATATTACATCTTTTTGTTAGTTCGAAGGGGAATTGATATATGAAGCCTGGGAAAGATTTAAAGATCCCCTTAGAAGATGTCCACACCATGTTTTACCAGATTGGTTAATGATTCAAACTTTTTACAATGGATTAATAGAATCACTTAGATTTATTATAGATGTTGTTGTAGCTATATCATTAATTTCAAAACCTTTTGATGAAGCATATTCTTTAATAGAGAAAATGTTATGGCCCTCTGAACGCGTAAATCCAAATAGAGTAGCTAGTATTCATGATTCAAATGCGATGTCTATTTTAGCATCTGAAATTGTTGTTATATCGAAAAATATTGATCAAATTAGAGTGAACTATTCTCAAATACCACCAATCTTAGATGAAATATCACTAGGAAAAGTAATTGATAATCAATCATCTTATGAAACTTTGAATGCTATAAATAATTAAAATTATAATCCCTATTCTAATTATTATAATCCTGGATGGAAAAAACACCCTAATTTAGTTGGAATAATTATAACAATTCGGTGAACCCCTCAGGAAAATTAAATAACCAAGGGAATCCTAATTGTAAACCTTATTATTCTTCTGGATTTAACAATAACTCACAAGATAAGGAGAAGAAGTTGACTATGGAAGAAGTAATGTTGAACATGGGAAATCAAATATAAAATCAAGGGGCTACAATTAGAAATATTGAAAATCAATTAGGACGTATTGCTACTGCAATTAGTAACAGACCTTTGGGAATTCTTCTAAGTACTGTTCAAGTTATTCCAAAAGATCGGAATAAGGAGCAAATTAAAGCTATTGAATTACGAAGTGGAAATAAGAATCCAAAGAGAAACTGAAGTTAAGGAGGAGAAGGTAGAAATTGAAAGCGACAATGATGAAAAAAAATCAATACAATTTTTTTAGAAAAACCGCTAAATTATTTTCCTCAACAATCAAAACAGAAGGATAAAGATAAACAATTTACAAAATTTTTGGAAATCCTTAAAAAGTTAACGATAAATATTTCTTTCATTGAAGTTTTGGAACAAATGTCAAGTTATGTGAAATTTATGAACGATATACTAAACAAGAAAAAGAGATAAAGATGTTTTTATTATTCTGGGGAGACCATTTATTGCAACAGGAAGAGTTGTGATAGATGTGCAAAAATGAGAATTAATAATGAGAGTCAATTATCAAGAAGTAACATTTAATATATCCAAAGCTATGAAATATCCTACAATAGAAAAAGATAATGAATGTTTTAGAATGGAAGTTACTGATTATCTAAGTAATGAGCAATTTAAGGGAATGTTTGAAGAAAAATTAAGGCAAGAAGAGTATTTTGAGAATGAGAATGAAATAAAAGAAGAGAATTTAGATTATGTTCAGGATAAACTTGAAACTTTAGACCTTTTAGAAAATGATAATAAAAATCTTATTCCTTCAAGTATTAAACCACCTAAACTTGAATTGAAAGTGCTATCTGCCAATTTAAAATATGTGTTTTTAGGAGATTCATCTGCATTACCTGCTATTATATCTTCTGATTTAACTGAAATTCAAGAACAAAAACTAGTAGAAATGTTGAAAAGATATAATAAGGCCTTTGAATGGACTTTAGCAGATATTAAAGGAATCAGCCTTCAATTTGTATGCACAGAATTCTATTAGATGAACAATATGAACTTAAAGCTAATCCTCAAAGGAGATTAAACCCAATAATAAAAAAATTTGCTAAAAAAGAAATTTTAAAATGGTTAGATGCTGGAATTATATATCTTATTTCAAACAGTGTTTGGGTAAGTCCAATTCAATGTGTTCCAAAGAAAGGAGTGACAGCTGAAGTAAATGAGAAAAATGAATTAATTCCAATAAAACAAGTTACTAGTTCGCAAATTTGTATAAACTATAGAAAATAAAATAAGTTACCAGGAAAGATCATTTTCCTTTACCATTTCTTGACTAAATGTTGGATAGATTGGCTGGAAACAAATATTACTGTTTTCTATATAGATATATCGGGTATCACCAAATTCTGATTACTCTTGAGAATCAAGAGAAAACAACATTTAAAAGCCCTTATGGAACATTTACTTTTCGTAGAATGCATTTTGGACTATGTAACGCACATGTGACATTTCAAAGATATGTGATGTCAATTTTTAATAATTTAATTGAACGTGGAATGGAAGTATTTATGGATGATTTTTTTGTATTCAGAAATTCATTTGACTTATGTTTAAATAATATAAAAAAGTTCTGTAATTATGTGAAAAAATCAACTTAGTATTAAATTAGGAAAAATTTCAATTTATGGTTACAGGATGAATTGTATTTGGGCATAAAATTTTTAAAAATGGCATGGAAGTAAATCCAGTAAAAATTCAAGCTATTGAGAAATTACTACCTCCTACTATGGTTAGAGGGGTAAGAAGTTTTCTAGAACATGCTGGTTTCTACAAGCGTTATATAAAAGATTTTTCAACAATTACTAAGCCATTATGCCAACTTTTAGAAAAGGATACAAAATTTAATTTTAATGAGCAATGCATAAAAACATTTGAACTATTGAAAGAAAAAATAATAATTGAATCTGTAATAGTTCCACCTGATTGGGAGAAACCATTTGAAATAATGTGTGATGTTACTAATCATGTTATTGGAGCTGTTTTAGGGCAAAGGTATAATAAGGTTTTTAAATTAATAAATTATGCTAGTAAAACTCTAAATGATGATCAAATTAATTACACCACAATTGAAAGAGAGTTAATAGCTATTGTATATTCCTTTGATAAGTTTAGACCTTACTTAGTTGGAGCCAAATGTATAGTGCATACAAATCATTCTGCCATCAAATATTTGATGCAAAAGAAGGATGCTAAACCAAGATTAATTAGATGGATACTTCTGCTGCAAGAGTTCGATTGTGTGGAAGTAGATAGAAAGGGAAATGGTAATCAAATAGCCGATCATTTATTTAGACTAGAACAAGAAATATTAACTAATTTTGCAAATGAAATTTTGAACTTTCCCTGATGAACAATTGTATAATATGGATATAAAGAATATACTGTGGTATGCCAATATAGTAAATTATATTGTGNTGGAACCTCATTGATTCTTGTAGCATTAGTTGCAGTTCTTTCAATAGCTGTTTGATTCCTTCCTGCCATTTTCCTATTAGGGGGATGTAATTTGTAACATTTGTCAACAATATGTCCAAACATCATGCAATATGGAANTGGAACCTCATTGATTCTTGTAGCATTAGTTGCAGTTCTTTCAATAGCTGTTTGATTCCTTCCTGCCATTTTTCTATTAGGGGGATGTAGTTTGTAACATTTGTAAAAAATATGTCCAAACATCTTGCAATATGGACAATAATAAGGTTTCTGTTCAGCTATTATATTCTATCAAAACCCTTCAGCATCAGAACCAATCCAGATTCTCTGCAGTTCAGGAAGTGTGATATCTCTTTCAACTTGAATTCGAGCAAGACCAGGTCTGACCTTATTATATGTTGGGGCATCCACTATTTGAGGTGTGCCTAATGCTCTACCAATATCAAATAGAGCATTGAGCTTGAAGTAAANGTGATATCTCTTTCAACTTGAATTCGAGCAAGACCAGGTCTGACCTTATTATATGTTGGGGCATCCACTATTAGAGGTGTGCCTAATGCTCTACCAATATTGAATAGAGCATTGAGCTTGAGGTAAAGGAGTGGGAGACCAAGTAGCTTGAACCAGAGGGGGACCATAGGAGGCTCTTTACTAGGGTCAAACCCTGGAGTCCATTTGATAATTTTCATATTGGTTCCAGCAATATTAACAAATTTTTTAACCAATATTCTTGCATAGTCTTCCTCAGCTGCCAACTGGATTAGGAGGTGCCTCCTATCCAAAAGCCCAATTTTCCAATTTCTTATAAATTTCAGTGATTCAAAGAAACTTCTGACTAGCTCTATTTTAGGATGTCCTAGCTGAAATTTGCCCACCAAAGTGAACTTAACCTCTTCCTTTAATGCATCCATTTCCTTAGTAGTAAAGTATACAATCGTTTCACCTTCTTTAGATCCAAGAGGGTGAATATAAGGGCTGCTCCCTTTTCCAGCAGCAGTATCATGAAATTCCTGTGGGAACACTAAATGATCATAATCTTGTAAGATGTTTGTTGATTTTCCAACCACACTAGCATAGGTTGCTTTTTTTCATTGGGAATCNTTTAATGCATCCATTTCCTTAGTAGTAAAGTATACAATCGTTTCACCTTCTTTAGATCCAAGAGGGTGAATACAAGCGCTGCTCCCTTTTCCAGCAGCAGTATCATGAAATTCCTGTGGGAACATTAAATGATCATAATCTTGTAAGATGTTTGTTGATTTTCCAACCACACTAGCAAATGTTGCTTTTTTTCATTGGGAATTTGTAGTGATATCAATGGAAGAAGCCATCACCCATCCAGAACACTCAGGAGCTAGTATTATAGCTAGACAGCAAACAGCTGTCCAAGGGGAAACAGAAAAACAGGCAAAGCCACTTTTGAAACCCAAAGCAACAGTAAACAGGAAAATCCAGCAACAAGAAGAAATGCCAAAGATTAAAAGGAGTAAATAGGGATGAAAAAACCAATGGAACAGTGCCACTAAGGAGAGCTGAAAAAGAGAGCAGCCACCAATGTAACAGTACCAAGGAAAAGTTTGTAGGAGCTGTAAAAGACAAACAACCAGTGAACCCTTGTTCACTAAAGGAAACCATCAGGGCTAAAGCCACCAACACCAGCTTGAAGCAGCAGCCACACGCCTTCATCCTACCNTCTCCCAAAGAAATCCCCTCTTCCAAGTGAAAGCAGGCCCCTTGTAGTCCAGATCAAAGAGACCAGCCCTGTTGATATCTCTTCCTCCAAATTTTTAGTAGCTGAAGTAATGCAATTAAAGTCTCCCCCCACCAGCCATGTGGAGTCCATCTGTTGGATGATATTAATCAGCCTATTCCACAGCTCCTTTCTAGCATCCTTTGTGCATCCAGCATATATGAAGGTAGCTTCACCCTTATGTCCATTCATGTTAAATGAAAGATGGACAAATTATGGATGATCAATAAGAAAGTTTGGATTGAATTCTCTTCTGCAAAAGATCCAAATTTTATTGTTAATGCTTCCAAAATAGGTGAAGCCAACAAATTTTTTAATCAGATTCTGAGGGTTCTTGGAAACCATGGACACAAGGATCACAATACACCACAGCTTGTATTTAGAATTCAGATATAAGATTCTTTTTAGAGAGAGAGGGTTCGCCATCACCCTTATNTATATATATATATATATTTACATATATATCTTAGTATTTTGTTTAATAATTGTTCTTTGTTTTAGAAAATTATAAAACCTTAGAATCCTACACAATCTTATATATCATAAATCAAGATTAATGCTGGTATTAGATGAAAATCTAGAAATGAATTGAACTAAAAAATGAAACAGACTTAACTTTGGCTTTGGCGCCGACGGCCCCCTTTTACAGAAATCATGAAGCCGATTGCGCCATCGGGGGCGCCGACAGCGCCCAGTGCGGTTTCGGTAGTTCATGAGAAATTTGGCGGACTTTGGCGGGATTTCACTTCAAAATAAATTCTTAGGTGTCTTTTTAAAGGTAACAAAACAGTTTTCAATGACCATAAACTTTCAAATTCTAAAATTCATGGCTTCCAATTCTAGAAACACTTCAAGGTATGGAGTTTTCAAATAGAAGAAAGTTCATCAGTTTTAACGCGCAGAGACTATACGACAAAGTTAGCACTAAGAAGAGACTTATCAAGGAGAGAGGCTTTATCAATCATGGATTGAGTAATCCAAGTTCTCAGATTGAGAAAATCATAGTACAAGATGTTGGGAATTTCTATGCTACACTGCCGCTGCAGCAGTTGTTCCAGTGGTAAAAGAATTTTACGCTAACATACATGGAATTAACCAAGGAGTTGCCTTCGTTCGAGGTAAGGGTGTACCATTTACTCCATCTTGAATTAATGATCTGTTTATGATAGAAAGCATGATAATCTGTCATTATACAAACTTTATACCAACAAAGGATATGATGTATGATGTATACCAATTTCTAACGTATGAAATTGATAATTGGTAAATCAGAGACGCGGGTACGTTAGTTTCTCTGCTCCTCTACTTAATCCGATATCTAAAAAATGTCATTTCTTCATCTCTGTAAAACTACTCCCTACGATAAAAATTAGTAGAGTTACAAAAGAAAGTGCAATTTTAAACTATTGCATTCAAAAGGGAAAGTCCATTGATGTGTGATCAATTATTTTTAATCTACTATGTGTATTATTATGAATGGGCCTATGGAATGGGCATCCTTCTACAATCTTCTTACTTTACAGTCAATCTCAAGTGAGATATGAAAGTTGGGAGAAAGTATTATTACCTTGAGAGCCCAGAGATCCTATAGATGAAAACTATATTGGGAATGGAAATGAGTTGGATATTATCTTGGATCATTCATCACATGCTTCAACACCCTTAATGTCCTATACAGTTGGAAGTTCAATAGTTTTGGAGAAGAAAATAAAGAAAATAGAAAGAGAACTTCAGAGTATCATGAATGCAATAGGAAATCTTACCTACCTTTTTTATCACAAAGATTGGAGGATGAATGAAAACTTTGATCATACGGGAATAATTGAAGCAGGTTTGGTGCAAATGTTCAAAAAGAATGAATGGATAGATGAAAATCCGACTGATCAATTCCCATACCAACCCTTCTATAATTTGTATGTCCATTACCAGTCTATGGGAGATATTAGAGGAGGAGAAAGTGCTGAAGATGAAGAGAGTAATTGAAGAAGTTGGACTCTCTACTATTTAATTAATTATGTTTTTAATGTAATTGTGTTGGATTTTCTTTAAAACTTTTTGTGATTGTGTTGAATTTGCTTTGCTTTAAACTCATAAAACTTTAATTGTATGTTTAGTTTAGTTTTCAGTGTTCTAGTGTTGTGGCTTGATTTCGATGTTGAATTAGAGTGTGATTTGCTTTATGTATGTGTGAGTATGATTGAAAATCTATGTTTGTAAAAGTTTGGAATTTCATATATAAAAGTTATTTTTTGTGTTGTTTATAAAACATTTTTTTGTAGACTATTTAAGGATGAATATTATTGTTTAAAAAGACTAAATTGACGTTGGAGTGAATTGGAAATAACTGAAATTGCAAAAAAGGTGAAAAATTGAAATTTTTGGCTCTGGCGACGACGACGCCTGAGACCGGACAATTCCCTAATCCCTTAAAATTCCACGATTTGCACAGTTAAAACACTATTTTTACCCATTTGGTCACCTTCAACCTTCGGTTTACACTCCTAGGGCTTATTAGTGCTTGGATTTAAAGCGATTAGAACACAAAAGAGGTTTGGATTTCATCTTCTCTTGGTAAGAGCTATACTTTGAATACAAAATTTTGAATTTTCACTAAGGATTTCTTCTACATTGCCTAGATTCAAAATTTTAAAATTTTTGGGAAGATTTTGAGAAAATCCTTTGGTGAAGAATTCTTACTTAATGGATTTAAGTTTAGAACATTCCACTTTGTGATTTTTGGAAATTTTTGGAATTTATTTGGATTTTATCATTTTTTTAGAAAAAATTGTTATGACACCAAGGATGAGTAAAGGAAAGAGGAAAATGGATTTAGATGATAAGAAAATTGTCAACTACAAAGCTTGCATCTGTTTCAATTGTCTGCTTACAATAAAGAAAGTAATTCAGGATTGAGTGTTCAAAAATCCAGGTGGTGAAGTCGAGAGATTGATTGTTGTTCGGTAGTGGGAGAATTTCTGTTACTTTACTGTCGAGGCTATTGTTGGGGCAGTCATGGAGTTCTATGCCAACTTCAAGGAGACTTCTGATGACCACGTCTATATTCGTGGTAAAATGGTTGAATGCAACCCTAGGAGAATTAATGAATTTAATTAGTTACAGGATGTATATAGCTGTCAGTACAAAGCATTCTCTGCTACAAATGAGGCCCTAGAGGAAAATATTTCATTTCTTACTGATGGGAAATGAGCTTGGAAGGTGAAGAATAACGTTAAGGTAAACTTCCCTGCTTTTATGTCAAATGTAGCCCCCAAGGCTTGACATTACTTTATATCGACCAGAATGATACCTACATACCACCATAGCGAAGTTAATAGTGACAGTTCTTGGCAAAAATAGGTTGCAAGGGTCATTATTGATTGTTGTGGAGGTAGTAGTCTGTCATGAGAGTTGTAGATGGTTGCTTCAGTAGAGTTGATTGGTTAGAAAAGTCATGGTAAGCAGTTGCAGGAGCAGTAGACTGCATAGGCTATAGTTGGTTATGTAGACCATAGTGGTGAGTAGTGACAACATCCATAGACCATAGGGACCAGAGTCTGAAGCTGCATGAGTCGTGGACCACGTAGGCCATAGGGGCGAGTATTAAGGATGTTCGTAGACCACAGGAGCTATAGTTGGGAGTTGCACGAGCTGATAACCACGTAGATCATTTGGGCAAGTATGAATGATGTTTTTAGGCCATAGGGACCTAAGTCGGGAGCTGCGCAAGCTGTGAACCAGGTAAACCGTAAGGGTGAGTATGAATGGCATCCATAGGACATGAGGGTTGGAGTCGAGAGCTGCACGATCTGTGAACCACGTTGGTCGTAGAGGCGAGTATGAATGATGTATGTAAGCCATGGGGGGACGGAGTCGGGAGTTGCCTGAGTTGTTAACCACGTAGGTCATTGTTAACACATGGACCATAGTGATGAGCTCTTACCTCACGGCGATGATTGAAAGTGTCTGGTCGGTGGTGATCGACTATGATTTGTGGTGATTGATACACCTAAAATATATGATATTTTTAGACACATTTTTATACCTATTTTGAGATATTGCACTTTAATGAAGGGTATTTTTGTGTTTTTCTTGCAGAAATAAATAAAAAGGTGAAAAATGCTTAAAGGAGTGAAAAGGGATCAAATTTGAAGCAAAAACGTGAAAAATGTGCAAATGAGTTTTGGTGTCTAAGCGTCAGATACGGTGCTTAAGCGCCGGTTAAATAGAGAAGTTCACGCCTAAGCATCAGAGGTCCCGCGCTTAAGTGCCAGTGGCAGTTACTAGACGAGTAAAGTCAGTTTTTGTAAATTTTGAAGAGGTTTTTCAGGCACCCATTGCCTCNAACAATTAGAAAGAATCACATGAGGTTGTATGAATGAGAATGTAGTTCATATGATTGAGTATAAATAAATAGGGGAGAATCACATGAGGTTGTATGAGTAAGAATGTAGTTCATATGATTGAGTGCAAATAAATAGGGAAATAGAAGAATCACATGAGGTTGTATAAATGAGAATGTAATTCATATGATTAAGTGAAAATAAATAGAGAAATAATTTTGAAGGGTGTAGAGTTAGAGGACTTTAAAGTGATAGGTTAAAGCCCCCAACTTGGTTTATTGGTTTATATGAATGAGAATGTAATTCATATGATTTAGTGCAAATAAATAGGGAAATAATTTTTGAAGTGTTAGAGTTAGAGGACTTTAAAGTGATAGGTTAAAGCCCCCAACTTGGTTTATTGTTTTAGGTTTTGATACGAGTTAGAGGACTTTAAAGTGACAGGTTAAAGCCCCCAACTTGGTTTATTATTTTAGGTTCTAATACGAGAATGTTAGCCCCAACGTGGAGGGAATCGAGGGAACTCTAGAGTGAGAGCAAGTATCTTCCCTACCTAGCCGGCCTTCAGAACTATTCAAACTTTAAATTAGCCAATGTTCTTTATAGCAACTCTAGTAAAGGTAAAAAATATTATTGCTCCTATTTGGCACAACACAATTTGCATACTTCCACAACAAAATTCCTATACTTATTACTGATTCATGAAAAGAAGAAAGATATTTTTCTTATTAAGTGTTTTTCATCTACAAAACTCTAGTTATCTTCTTAAGTTGTTACTTTTTGTCAAAATATCAAAAATATCAAAAATATTTGAATTTTTATTACTGCAAAATATATTCAGTTTAAGTAATTGTCTTCTTAAAAATAGAAAGTTTTTTAAAAGTGCATATTGTATAAATTCATGTGGGTTTGATATTCAGGTCTTAATCAAAAAATTCTATATTACTTGATAAAGATACGTATACTTGCGTAGTATCCCAATATATATAAATTAAAAGTTAAATTCTTATTTTTCTTCACGTTCAATTTTTTGGTTTTATTGTAAAGTAAGGAAATATAAGTGAAATATAATTTGAATTATTGTTGTACTTTGCATATAAGCAGTATCAAGAAGGATCACTTTTTGGCGCTATTGCCTGGGATTAAAATCTTCAAGTAGTGGTGTCAACTTCTTAAATTCTATATATAAAAAAGAATATTGGGATCAAGTTTTTGGCGCCATTGTCGGAGAATTGAAAGCAAAATTTTTATTTTTAGAAAGTTTTATTTAAACTTTAAGTATTGTATCTTATTTTATGTGTGTGTTTTGAATTTTATTTTATTTTATTTTATGATAGTGTATGCGTAGTTTAGGTTCTGAAGGACTAGTGCCCTACGATTCTAAATTAGAAAGAACTATTAGAAAAATAAAAAAAACCAAAAAAAATTATAAATTTTGAAAAATCCAAAAAAAATATCGAAATGGCAGACTAAAAAAATCAAAATACTGAAATTCATCAAGAATTTAGACCTTTAAGAATATGTCAACCCTACTGTAGATGAACTTCATTGTAGTATTCAAAAACCTACTGTAGTGGCTAATTCTTTTGAGCTTAAACCTATTATTATCCAAATGGTCTCAAATAATCAGTTTGAAGTGGCTAATTCATTTGAGCTTAAACCTGCTATTATCCAAATGGTATAAAATAATCAGTTTGGGGGGCATTAATTAAAGATCCAAATTTACATCTTGCCAATTTTCTAGAATTATGCGCTACATTTAAATACGATGGTGTATTAGATGATGCCATAAGACTTAGATTATTTTCTTTTTCACTAAGAGATAAAGCTAAGATATGGTTGAATTCGTTAGCACCTGGATCTATCAGAACTTAGGGTGACTTAGCATAAAAATTTCTTGCTAAATATTTTCCACCATCAAAATTTGCGAAGCTTAGAAATGATATTACATCTTTTAATCAATTTGAAGGGGAATCTATTTATGAAGCATAGGAAAGATTTAAAGAACTCTTTAGAAAGTTTCAACACCATGCTATACCAGATTGGTTAATAATTCAAACTTTTTATAATGGATAAGTTGGATCTCTTAGATCAATTATCGATGCTGCTGCTGGTGGTTCATTGATGTCAAAGCCATTTCATGACACTTACGATTTAATTGAAGAAATGACTACTAATAATTTTCAATAGCCTTCTGAGAGGTTAAATCCTAAGAAAGCAGCCAATGTTCATGAATCTGATGCATTTACCATGTTAAAAATCAAGTTGCTGCAATTTCAAGGAAGTTAGACCAATTTAGAATGAATTTTTCTCAACCAACTTCCATGATTGAAGAGAATTCATTAGGCCAAATGGTAGAATCTCAAGCATCATTAGAAACTTTGAATGACATAAATAATAAGCAAAATAACTCATATTCTAATTATTATAACCCAGGTTAGAAGAACCATCCCAACTTTAATTAGAAGAACAATTTGTGTGAAAATAATCAACAATGTAGGAACAACCAAGGAAACCCATTGGGAAACTGGAACAACCAAGGGAATAATAATTATAGATCTACTTATTCTCCAGGTTTCAATAGTAATACACAGTTTAATGAGAAGAAGTTGTCTATAGAATTACAAATGAAAATCAGTTACAAAGTCAAGGAGCTACAATTAGAAATATTGAGAATCAACTTGGACAAATTGTAAATTCAAATCAATTACAAAGTCAAGGAGCTATAATTAGAAATATTGAGAATCAACTTGGGCAAATAGGAATTTCATTAATTAATATATCCTAAGGAACACTTCCTAGTAATACTGAATCAAATCCAAAAGACTAGAATAAAGAGCAAGTAAAAGTCGTTCAACTTAGAAGCGGAAGAGAGTTGAAATACTGAATCAAATCCAAAAACCAGAAAAAGAACAAGTAAAAGCCGTTCAACTTAGAAGCGGAAGAGAGTTGGAAGGTTGGGTTCAAAAATAAATTGAAGTAGAGAGAAAAGAAATTGAAGAATCAAAAGAGGATGCTCCAAAAGATTTTGAGAGACCTATTCTCCGCTGAAAATTGATTTGGAAAAACTGCTGCCTCCATTTCCTCAAAGACTTCGTCAGCAGAAGTTGGATAAGGAATTTTCAAAATTTCTAGAAATATTTAAGAAGCTTACGATTAATACTTCATCTGTTGAAGCCTTAGAAAAAATGTTGAGCTGTGTAAAGTTTATGAAGGATATTCTCAACAGAAAAATAAAGTTTGAAGGTAATAAGACTGTTGCACTTTGTGAGGAGTGTAGTGCGATAATTCAGAAGAAGCTTCCTGAAAAGCTTAAAGATACTGGTAGCTTTACAATTCCATGTGCAATAGGAGATAGATTTTATGGGAAAGCTTCATGTGATTTAGGTTCAAGCATTATTCCATTATCAATATTTAAGTGATTGGGATTAGGAGAAATAACCCCTACTATTGTAACTCTGCAGTTAGCAGATCGTTCGATAACATACCCTAAAGGAGGTTTATAGAAGATGTCCTAGTGAAAGTGGATCAATTTATTTTTCCTGTTGATTTCATTGTGCTACGATGTCCTAGTGAAAGTGGATCAATTTATCTTTCTTGTTGATTTCGTTGTGCTAGATATGGACGTGAAAGTGGATCAATTTATCTTTCCTGTTGATTTAATTGTGCTAGATATGGAGGAAGATAATGAGATACCTATCATTTTTGGGATACCTTTCCTAGCCAGAGGAAGAGCAATGATAGATGTGCAAAACGGGGAATTAACAATGTGCTTCAATGATCAAATTGTTACTTTTAACATTTCAAGATCAATGAAATACCCTATAAAAGGTAAAGATGATGAATGTTTTAGAATTGATGTTATAAGATATCTAAGTGAATGTCATTTCAAGACTACTTATGAAGAAAAGTCTAAAGAAAAAGATTTGGAACACGAGCAAGAAGAGGAATTAGATCAATGTGAAGATCTTTTTAAGGAAAATTCAAACTATGTTCGAGAAGGTTTTGAATTTTTGAACACGATAGACAAATATAAATCATTTTTTCCATCTATTGAAAAACCTCCAGAACTAGAGTTGAAGTTACTTCCTGGTCATTTAAAATATGACTTTTTAGGAGATTCCTCTACTTTACCTGTTATGATTTTCTCAAAATTAACAATGGAAGAAAAAGAAATGTTGATGAAGATTTATGGTAGTATGAATCAGTCCTTCAATTTGTATGCATAGAATTCATATGGAAGAGAACTGCAAACCCAGAGCTGATCCACAAATGAGATTGAATCATGTTATGAAAGAAGTTGTTAAGAAATAAATTTTAAAGTGGTTAGATGCTGTAATTATCTAACCTATTTCAGATATTAGAAGAATGCCCTTTGGTTTATGTAATGCCTCTGCTACCTTTCAAAGATGTATGATGGTAGTTTTTTGTGATTTAATTGAAAAAGGAATTGAAGTCTTTATGGATGACTTTTCAGTGTTTGGAACTTCATTTTGTTTAGAACATTTATCTAAAGATCTTAAGAGCCGTGAAGAAACAAATTTAGTCCTTAATTGGGAAAAATGCCAATTTATGGTAGTAGGAGGAATTATATTAGAGAAACAAATTTAGTCCTTAACTGGGAAAAATGCCAATTTATGGTAGCAGGAGGAATTGTATCAGAAACAAATTTAGTCCTTAATTGAGAAAAATGTCAATTTATGGTAGCAGGAGGAATTGTATTAGGTCATCAAATATAAGTTAATTTGGGAAAAATGACAGATTATGGTAGCAGGGGTGAATTGTATTAGGTCATCAAATATCAGAAAATGGTATGGAAGTAGATCCTGCTAAAATTCAAGTGATTTCTAATTTACCTTATCCAATAAATGTAAGGGAAATTAGGAGTTTTTTAGGACATACTGGATTCTACAGACGACATATTAAAAACTTTTCAAAGATTGCTAGCCTTTATGCCATTTACTGGAGAAAGATGCAATTTTTAATTTTGATGAGGAATGCCTAAAAGCTTTTAAATTATTAAAAGAAAAATTAATCACTGCACCAATTATAGTTTCACCAAACTAGGAAAAACCTTTTGAATTAATGTGCGATGCTAGTGATTATGTTGTTGGAGTTGTTTTAGGACAAAGATATGATAAAATTTTAAAAGTTATTTACTGTGCTGGTAAAGCTCTTAATGAAAGTCAGATATGATAAAATTTTCAAAGTTATTTACTATGCTAGTAAAACTCTTAATAAAACTAAAATTAATATACAACAACTGAAAAAGAGTTCCTTATGCTTTTGATAAATTTAGATCATATTTAATTAGAACTCATTGTGTAGTGCATACAGATCACTCTCCTATTAAGTATTTAATGAAAAAGAAAGATGCTTAACCTAGACTTATAAGATGGATTCTTCTTTTGCAAGAATTTGATTTTGTAATAGTAGATCGGAAGGGGATTGAAAATCAAATTGCTGATCATTTTTCCAGGCTTGAATTATAAAAACCAGTATGTTTTGAAAATGAAATTAATGAACATTTTTCAGATGAAAAATTGTTCACTATTAATGAGTGGTGTGTTCTGTGGTATGCCGACATTGTGAAATTTATTGTTAGTGATATTATACCCTATAGAATGACATGCCAACAGAAATTTTAAGGACTTATTTTTGGGATGACCCATTTTTATATAAACAAGGAAAGGATCTAATCATTCGAAGATATGTACCATTAGAAGAAACTTATGAGATTATCCAAAAATGTCATAATTCTGATTTTGGGGGATATTTTGGTGTTGATAAAACATCATAAAGAATTTTACAATTTGGATTTTATTGGCCTACAATTTTTAGAGATGTTAATACTTATATCAAAACTTGTGATAGATGTCATAGAGTAGGCAATATTTCTAGAAGAAAAGAGATGCCCCTCAATTATATGCTAGATGTTGAAATATTTGATGTTTGGGGATTAGATTTCATGAGACCATTTATACCATCTTTCAAAAATTTATATATTTTGTTAGCAGTGGACTATTTATCCAAATGGATAGAAGTTGTTGCTTTACCTCGATGTGATGCTCAGAGTGTTGCAAAATTTTTTAAAACGAATATATTTTATAGATTTAGGATGCAAAGAGTTATCATTACTGATGGGGGAAGTCATTTCAAAAATTCCATAATGGAGAAGTGATTAAAAAAAATATCATATAAATCATAGGATTGTTACTGCTTATCATCCTCAGACAAGTGGTTTTACTGAATTATCTAATCGGGAAATTAAGAGAATTATGAAAAAATCTGTGAATCCAACAAAAATGGATTGGTCAGTCAAACTTGACTATGCTTTGTGGGTTTATAGGACTGCATATAGAACTCCTATAGGAATGTCCCCACATAGGCTAATATTTGGGAAAGCTTGTCACTTACCAGTTGAACTTGAGCATAAAGCATATTGGGAAATTAAAGAGTTCAATTATAATTTGAAAGATGCTTGTGAGAAAAGATTATTACAATTAAATGAGCTTAAAGAGATAAGGAATGAGTCTTATGAAAGTACTAAAATTTATAAAGAAAAGATGAAGATGTGGCATGATCGAAAGATTATTGCTAAAAATTTTCAACCAGGGCAACAAGTTTTGCTATATAATTCAAGGTTAAGATTATTTATGGGAAACTTTATATCCAGGTGGATGGACCCATTTATTGGGATTAAAGTTTATCCTTATGGAGTTGTGGATATTAAAGATCCTAAATCTGAAAAAATCCTTAAAGTGAATGGACATAGACTGAAACCTTATTACATAGGGGATCAGCAGAAGTTTAATGATGGAATGATGTTGGGATAACCAGAGTAAGCACTGGTTACGTCAGGCGGACGATGTAAAACCAAGCACTTTGTGGGAGGCAACCCATAAGTATCAGTGTGTTTTTATTTTTATTGATGTTTTATGTGTGCTTAAGAAAATTGGGGTAGTATTTTTGAGACTATTATGTGTTAGTATTGATTTTAAGACTTTAATTAGTGATTTGGACATGTTAAAATGAGAATTTGGATGTTAAGTTGACTTGTGCAAAAATGTGCACTGGCGTTTAAGCGTCAAATTCGGCGCTTAAGCGCAACAGTTTAAAAACATGTGCAAAATTAAAATTCTAGAAGGAAAAATCATCTAGAATTTCGCAAAATCATGTCTTGGTAGTTTCTAAACATGTCTAGGAGTTGTTGGAAGAGATTTAGGCCTATAAATAGAAGGGTTTAGTGAAGGAATTTCACCCCAGATCATTTCTAGCCCTAAAGACTAAAATAGAGAGAGATTTTAAGATGATGTCTTCATAGGAGATGGATTTGAATAAGAAGAAAGAGATCATGAAGAAGAAATTCATTAGTCAAAGTGCATAAGAGATGTATAATGGTTTCTTAGCCGTTAATATTGAAGGGACATCAAAGAAGATCAACAAAATTGAAAATACCATGTCTGTACTGGAGACTAAGGTATTGGAGACTCATGCACATCTTGAGCATATTGGATGGCAATTGAAAATACAATTTAACCACACTAGTTATATAGAGGAAGTAGACGAGGAAATGTTTCTTAAGCAAAAGTGGATTGAAGAAGATTGCATCAGAGCACGTCATCACCATCCGTTTCATCAACTTTATATTCCAGTTTCCCCAGCAGAGGCTAATGAAAGACCTGAATTTATTCCTTCTAATGAAGAATGGAACTAAGTTCTATGTTTGTTTTTGTGTGATTAAAGTTGTTGTCTTTAAGTATTTTTAGTGTTTAAGACATGTGTTAGTGTTTATGTTACTTATGTGTTTAATTGTGAATGTGTGTTAAGTGTTTTGTACTTAGGAAAATTTTCTCATTCGAGACTATTTGGAGTGAGAATTAAGTGTAAATAGTATTTGTACTTGTTTGTAAATTAATATAAGTTTGTTTTTGTGAAATTTTTTTATTATTTTAGCCTCGAATTGAAATAGTTATTAAGGAGAATTTTGAGAGAGAGAGAGGAGTTATAGAAAGTTGAAAATAGTCAATTAAGTGCTATGATACCATTTAAGGGTGGTTTACTTAGGCAAATAGTGCATTTACTTAAATTTGAAGATTTCAAAAATAATGCACTGGTGCCTAAGCGCCACATATTGCGCTTAAGCGCGAGCTAACCTGACAGGTAGGTGCATAAGCTCCACTTACCCGCGCTTAAGCACTGATTCATGAAAACTGGTTCGTGAATGGTTAAAAGTGAAATTTTGGTCCGAAAACACTATTTTTAACATCTCCCGTCATCTTCTACCTCTCAAAATTGTGATTTTAAGGGCTAGAGCACACCATTAAGTGGAGATTTCTTAGTGGAATCAAGAAAAAATTTGTTAGATTCAGATTCCTTGAGGTAAGAGCTTTACTTCTATGCAAAAAGTTTGGATTTTCATCATGTATTTTGAGCACATTTAGAGAAATTTGAAAATTCACTATTCATGGTGAAAAATGAGGAAAAATCTATGGAAATTACTTTGGAAGTTTAGTTTGTGCTTTAGAAGTTTAGTTTAGTGATTTAAACTTGATTTTTGAAGTTAATTTTGGAATTTATAAAATTTGTAAAATGGCACCAAGAATGAAGAGGAATAGAAGAAAAAGCCCATTTGATTCGAGCAAAAGTTGTTAGTACGAAGGCTCAAAATCAATACAGTGATGCTCTACAGTCACCAAAATTAATTCTGGAGTGATGTTTTAGAAATATGGGTGGAGACGTGGAAGATTTAATTGATCATCGAGAGTGGGAACAATTTTGTTGTTTCTCTGTTATCGCAGAGATTTCTGTTGTGAGGGAGTTCTATGGAAATCTCCCTAAAGCTGAAGACAATCGAGTTATGGTTCGAGGAAAGTTGGTACCTTTTTTGCCAGAGGTAATCAACTTATTTTACCATTTACCACCAGATACTTTATGTTTTTATGCAAATTATAGTCCTATTGAAGCGGAGTTAGACGAGATTATTTCATACTTGACTATTGGGAGAGGACTTTTGAAGATTACCAATGAGAGGAGAGTAAATTTCCCAACTTCAAAGTTATGTGCACCTCAAAGACTTGACACTATTTCATTTCTGCTCATCTTCTTCTGACCAATCACCTCAGTGAAGTGACCAGAGGAAAAGCGATGTTGAATTATTGTATTCAAGAGGGAAAGCTCATCAACATTGAAGCTTTGATCTATCAGACTATCATCAGTTCTGCTACAGGTGTTACAACTACAGCTCTGGGATTTGTTTCCTTGATCTTTTATTTGTGGGAGCAGGCTGGGGTTAAATATGATAGTTGGGAGGAAGTTCTTTTACCTCTAAAGCCCATGACAAAGGTGAATGTGAAGACTTATTATGAGCATTCGATTTTTGGCTGGAGAGGAGGATTTTTCAGGAGTTACGGAATGGAAACGTCTGTTGCATCTACCTCTGTTGCCTCTTCATCTAGACCATCTACTTCACTTGCTTCTACATCAAGAGGTGAGTCTACTAAGACTCATGATGAGTTATTGCAGAAGATGATGGATAATATCAATTTTACCGCTGATAAGGTACAAAATTTAGAGCGTTTTGCATACCATACTAATAGTTATAATAGAAGGAAGAGTGAATATGAAGAGAAATTCGACTCATCTTTGGAGATACTGATTAGAGGTGAACTAGGAGTGTAATTTCCTTCATATCCTCGATATCCTGATTATGAGCCTGCAAAAAAAATGGTACAGCGGTGATTATGAGGATGAAGAGTAAAGCTGAGAGATTTATTTTATGATTGTAATATGATATGAACTATGTGGTCTGGGCTTGCTACATTTGCATATGTGTGTTGTTTTGGACTTTTATGTTTTATTATTATTATGATGTTTGTGGTAGTTAGTATTTTATTTTTAAATTTTAGGGTAGTAGATGTTATTTTGTGTTTAGTACTGTGGATTAGTTAGTTTAGAACTTAACTTAATTTCATATATGTTATAAAGTAGAAAATCTTACTAGCTTAGATCTTAAACTTGAAATTCAGAAACAGCTACCTTTCTTTTTCTTTTATCATGTTTGCAAGTTTGTCTTTATGTTAATATTGTGATGTCAGTAGTGTGTATGTTTGTTTTTATGTTTATACCCACTGCTTAGAAGTTATTGAATCTCTACATGTTAAAGTAAAATGAAAATATAGAAAATTTGATCAAAAATTAATTTTACTCTTATCTCTACATGTTAAAGTAAAATGAAAATATAGAAAATTTGATCAAAAATTAATTTTACTCCTGCTTTTTAGTTTTATACTTGTATTATTAGGGTTTAAAATTACTGTTAGCATGTCATTTTCAAATTTTTATTCCTGCTTATATATATATCTAATGCTAAATGTTTAATCTGTTACAAATTTAACTTTAGCGGGATGAAAAATATTTTAAAAAACTGGAATTTTATTTGTTATGTGTTACAAGTGAATTTGATTTGTAAGGAAAAAAAAATGATCATGTATATGAAGTTATATTAGGGAAGTAAAATTTGATTTTAGAAATGAGTAAGGTATGTATATGAAGTTATATTAGGGAAGTAAAATTTGATTTTATAAATGAGTAAGAAAATTTAGTTAAATTTTTTAGTACTAAAAAAAAACTTTAAGTTAAAAGTTTTTAGATGAGAAAATGATTAATATAAGTAACTATCTTAAGTTAAAAAAAAAAATTTTTGAAAAAATTTACATAATTTAGACTTTTATTTTCAATACTTAAA
Source organism: Phalaenopsis hybrid cultivar (assembly GCA_002079205.1). Classification (NCBI taxonomy): domain Eukaryota; kingdom Viridiplantae; phylum Streptophyta; class Magnoliopsida; order Asparagales; family Orchidaceae; genus Phalaenopsis; species Phalaenopsis hybrid cultivar. The sequence continues at coordinate 111,660 of JXCR01114598.1, read as the reverse complement.
TTTCTTTTATTAAAATAATTTTCAAAACTATTATTATATTTATAAGTAAAAGATTTATATCAGTTATTAAAATAATTTTCAAAACTATTATTATATTTATAAGTAAAAGACTTATATCAAGACTTAACTTTAAGAAAGGAGGTCTATCCACATATAGTAATCCTTGCCTGAAAAAGAAAAAAAAAGAAAGAAAAGAAAAAGAAAAGAAAAAGAAAAAGAAAAAGAGAAAAAAAATTAGTAAGGAAAAGCTTGAGGATTAGTGCCTAATCAAAAATTGTTTCTACATTTGATCTTTTTAAAGTATAGGACTTGAGAAACTCTTAAGCTTATAGATATAATATAGTAAGTAAAATTATTTTTAAAGAAAATTTTTAAGTGGAGATAATAAAAGAACTAAGTTCTAAATTTGGAAAATCTATAATACTTTTCTGAATTAGATAGAAACTCATATTTTCATCTTTCTTAATTTTAAGAATTTCTAAACTTGGTCTCATTTACTGAATACTTTTTCTAAATTTGACTGCTATATTTCTAAATCAAAATTTTAGTAACTCCTAAAAAAACTCATATATACATATCATACATATATAGTTTTTAAATATTTTAAGTTTGGGGGATTTTGATTCACCTAAAATATATAGTGTTCTTAGACACATTTTTATACCTATTTTTGAGACATTGCACTTTAATGGAAGGTATTTTTGTGTTTTTCTGGCAGAAACAACTAAAAATGAGAAAAATGCTTAAAGGAGTGAAAAAAGATTAAGTTTGGAGCAAAAAGGTGAAAAATGTGCAAATGAGTTTTGGCGCCTAAGTGTCAGACCCGGCGCTTAAGCGTCGGTTTAACAGAGAAGGCCGTGCCTAAGCGCTAGAGGTCCCGTGCTTAAGCTCCAGTGGCAGTTACTAGACGAGAAAACTCAGTTTTTTATCTGATTTTTTTGTTGCGATAGATTGTGTAAAATTTAAATAAGTATAATCAATTAATATTCAGATTCTACGCAAGTGTATGTATCGTTATCAAGTAATAATGGACTTTCTATTTGAGCCCCAAATCTCGATCCCACGGGGAAGGTTTAAACTTAAAATGATAAATTTGCTAGGAAATTCACAGAAAGTCAATTGAAATCACTGTTACTAATTTCAATTGTTGAGATGTAATCAAAATTAAATTTCTAAACTATTATCAAATCAAAAATGCAAAGTTTAAAATAGCTAATCTATTAACTATGTTTATGTAACGAAGATTTTTATGTGAAAAACAAATAAAATATGCAAAATTTAAAACAGTAAATACTAATGTATTAACTATGTTTATGTAACAGAGATTCTTATGTGAAAAAGCATCTTCCCACTATAATGAAGCTATGGTAAAATGAGATGAGATAAATGTTCATAATATGTATTGTGCAAAATAAGAGCAATTTTAATTCCTTACCCTGATACAATGCATAAAAAATCATTGGCTAATCTCAGTGTTTAGTCCCTAAATCCGTGGTTAGGCTAGGAGGGTACCGGCTCCCACTCCAAAGCTCCCACTTCCTTTCACTTGAAGGCTAGCTCTTTCTTCAATTTTTAAACAATAAGACCGAATTGATGATTTTAGTCTATCACACTAAAGGTTCTCCAATTCTACACCCAACAAAGAATATTTCTCTATTTATTTGCACTTAATTCCATGAACGATGTTCTCCTCCATGGAATCAAATGTGATTCTCACTTTGTTGTAGAACTCATACTCCATTTCCCGGATCATATGTTTCACAACACATTTTAACAATTCAATTGGTCATATCGAAAAGTAAATTAAGTTTGGAGTTCAAAAATCATCACAATTTATTTTACATTTTAATATTGGCACATCCATATTATCTCTTCATTTCACCATATCTCAGAGTAGGGAGAATGATAGAGGCAACTACTCAGACTTCTTGAGAAAGTGATAACAAAAAATAAATTTCATATGAAAAAGAATGTTCCTACAATATTGATAAACAAATAATACTTATCTAAAAACTCTTTCTCAAAGCAAATCCTTTGTAGTCTTTCCTTAGAAATGCAGGAAGAGGATATCTCTCACTTTTCTCCTTCTCCAACACTCTTACAGAAAGTTTCACACTAAATATCACCACAAAAACTCCAAACTATGAAAGCAAAATAAAAAATTTACTCCAATATGGTAGTATAATGGAATGATGTGGTGCAAAAATGAACGTAGAGGAGCACTTTTTCTGATGAAATTCGTCCCAAAATAGAGCCCAATGTCGGTTCTCTAAGAGGTGCCTCCAAACACTCTTCAAAAAATCGTCTAAATACATCGAATCTTCTAGAAATGGGGTATGCACCTCCTTTGGCGCAATCGACGCTGGTATGGTGCCATTGGTGTTGGATAAAAATCTCCAGCCTTAAGTTGTTTTGTGTCTTCGGCGCTGACCTCGGGCTGTCGGTGCTGAGCATTTCTTCAAAAATGTAATTTTGACTCCAAATTTCATCCTTTTTATTTTCTTTTTGCTTTAAGCCCTACAAATTAACAACCTGCTAGAAAACATCAAAATATCTTCCATTAAAGTGCAATATCACAAAAAATGAGTATAAAATATGGGTCTAAAAATGCATATATTTTTTGTGTATCAAAATCCCCCAAACTTACATGTTACTTGTCCTCAAGTAACTTCTCTACTACATAAAAAATATGACTTATCGTAAAGAATTTAACTTTTAGATTTCCATATTTTAGTTCTCTAAATATAATAGTTTAACTTAAGAAAAATTCAAAACAATTCTAGTTAATACTAAAGGTGTATGGATATTCAGTAATTAAGTATAAGGTTTCTGATCATCTATTTCTTTCAAGAAAAATTGTAATTTGTCATATTAAAGTCACTTAGAAAATTCATATGAAAAAAAACTTCATAAAACTTTATTAATAATTAAGCTAACATTCAAATAAAAAGTTTAGAAAAGTGTGTCAAGTCTTTTTTCTTAAGTTGATTCAAGTGAAGCCAATTTTTAATTAGGCATCTCCTCAAGCATCTCCCCAAATATTTTCTTTTCTTTTCTTTTTCTTTTCTTTTCTTTTCTTTTTTTTTTCTTTTTCTTTTTTTTTCTAAGGATTACTATATCTGGATAGCCTTTAATGATTTTGAACTTCATTATCCTCTTTTTAAAGATAAAAACTTTTTACATCTTTTTCAATTAACAAATTTATATTAAATTAAAGATTTCATAAAGTTTAATTCTTTTCTTTTTACAAGAAATTCTTTAAGATTTTTAATACTTCAAAAATACGAATTTCCATTACTAAAAATAGATAAACATAGTCTTATTCTCTTTTACCAAATATCTTAGCCCCTAGAAATAAGCCTTTATTTTTGAAAATTTTTACTTAATTTACTATATATTTAGAAACATAAATATAGTTATCCAAAGTTAACCCTTAATACCAAAGGTCATGTTAAATTTAAAATAAATTTTTACTTAAATTTACTATATATTTAGAAACATAAATATAGTTATCCAAAGTTAACTCAAAGGTCATGTTAAATTTAAAATTTTGAAAATATAGTTAAGTGAGGACAAATAAAATTAAGTTCTTTTCTAACAATGATATTTCTTCTCCCCCCCAAACTTAAGTTTTTAAAAGATTTTTCATGAAGAACTTTACAAATGAAGGGTAAAAGAATATATTAAGAAAAATTCATACCTANTATATTAACTTAAAGATTTCATAAAGTTTAATTCTTTTCTTTTTTACATGAATCTTTTAAGATTTTTAATACATCAAAAATACAAATTTCTTTACTTAAAATAGAAAAACACAGTCTTATTCTCTTTTTTCAAACATCTTATTCTCTAGAATTAGCGTTTATCATTCAAATTTTTACTTAAATTTACTATATATTTAGAAACATAAATATAGTTATCCAAAGTTAACCTATAATACCAAAGGTCATATTAAATTTAGAATTTTGAACATATAATTAAGTGAGGACAAATAAAATTTAGTTCTCTCTCTTTCTAAAAATAATTTTTCTTCTCCTTCCCCCCAAACTTAAATTTTTAAAAAAATTTTACATGAAGTGCTTTAAAAATGAAGGGTAAAATAAAGCATTAAATACATAAGAACATTTATACCTGTTGGAGATTTTGATTTTTGAACAAAAATTTTGAAAATACTGCAGCTNTAAATTTAAAATTTTGAAAATATAATTAAGTGAGGACAAATAAAATTAAGTTCTTTCTCTTTTTCTAAAAATAATTTTCTTCTTCTCCCGCCCCCCAAACTTAAATTTTTAAAAGATTTTTACATGAAGAGCATTAAAAGAGAAGGGTAAAAGAAAGCAATATATACATAAAAACTTTATACTTGTTGGAGACTCTAACTTTTTAACATAAATTTTGAAAATACTGCATGTGCTAAAATGAAAACTACAAGGCANTACTTAAATTTACTATATATTTAGAAACATAAATATAGTTATCCAAAGTTAACCTCTAATACCAAAGGTCATTAAATTTAAAATTTTGAAAATATAATTGAGGACAAATAAAATTAAGTTCTTTCTCTCTTTTCTTCTCTTTTTTTTTCTCCCCCCCCCACCACCCCCAAACTTAAATTTTTAAAATATTTTTGCATGAAGAGCTTTAAAAATGAAGGGTAAAAGAAAGCATTAAATACATAAAAAATTTATACCTGTTGGAGATTCTGATTTTTGAACATAAATTTTGAAAATACTGCACGTGCTAAAATGAAAACTGCAAGGCTAAAAATATTAAATTACACATAATACATATAAAATTTGTTGAGGAAAAGCTAATCACAAAATAGAAGTGAAAATAACAACAGAACTAAACTAAATTCTAAAAATAAAAACAGTCTTCCACATTACAGTTTCACATAACATAATAAACAAAGTTTAAACAACATCACAACACAAACAATACAATCACACAGTATAAACACAAACAAACAAACAAAAAGATCACTAGTCAATTTCATCTTCGTCTTCATCTACATTCAACTTCTGCTGCTGATATGGAGTAAACACAGGGTGAACAGAGAACTGAATTGAATGTTCTCCCCTCAGGTATCTAACTAAAGCATCATCATAAGCAGCATCATACTCAAATTTTTGTCGAATCAAATCATCAGTGTGAGCATTTCTGGCTTCCATATTACTCATCCTATAATCCATCCTCAAAATATCTCCATGTTGTATCATCAACTTATCCAAAAGTTCTCTACTGCTGGGGTCACTAGAAGTAGGTCCATGAGCAGTAGAAGGAATATCTTTAGCCTTACTGCCAGATCTCCAGTCAACATGAGATTCATATGTCTTGATGTTAGCAGGCCCAATAGGCCTCTGAGGCCCAATCCTCTCCTCATCAGGTCTAAAATCAACTCCTTCCTGCTCACAAAGTGTGTAAATAAGAGCAGGGTGTGTCAATCTACCAAAAGTCTCTCTAAGAGCAGTAGATTGAGTGTTCATATAAATAATATAGCCCACATTTATGTCCATAACTTGTTGACACAGTAGTTCAAGATTGCTCTATCTTTGATCACTTCACTATAATGGTTCGTCGAAATCATTCTTCCAAAAATAAAATAACGTTAGACCTTAGATACTACATTTAAACTAGTACTGGGAAAGTTAACTTTAACTCCATTTTTTATTTTCCAAGCCCCTTTCTCACTATTCAGAAAAGAAATAACTTCATCTAAAGCCTGATCTGTAACAGAAAAAGAATGATACTGGGCATCTATACACATCTTCTACAGAATAAAACTCATTTATTTTCTTTAGAGTAAATTCTACCCTTTTTCCACAAACAAATACATAATCATCAGACGCTTCAGGAAGGTTGGCATAAAATTTCATTACAATCCCAGCTATCGCATCGGCAGTAAAACAATAGAAGTTTTCCCATTGCCGAGCAATAATCAAACGTTCAACTTCTCCACCTGGATTTTTTAAACCTCGGTCCTGAATTACTTTCTTATTTTCACATATGCTATGAAATTGAGCATTGTCTCTAATGCTAACAAATCTCTGCTCGTCATATTCTACTTTCCTTTTGCTCGATCTAGGTGCCATAAGAAATCTAGAAAATTTTGAAAAATCTGAATAAATTCTAAAACTCCAAAAATTAAAATGTAAAACATTTTAAACTTCAAATCTATGTATAAGAGTTCATCACCAAAGGATTTTCTCAAAAAAATTTTCATATTTTCGGATCCATGCAATGTGAGATAAATCCTTGGTGAAAATAAAAAAAATTTTGTTTAAAGTGTAGCTCTTACCTAGAGAAGATGAAATCTAAAGTCTTTTAGCCTCTAAATCACCTCAAATCCGACCACAATCAAGTCCTAGTAGCCTAAACCAAAGGTTGAAGATGACTTAAGCGTAAAAATGGTGGTCATAGTAAAAATTGCAAATTTTTAGGGGTTAAAATCTGTTGTTGGGTCAAGGGCTTCGTCGGCACCGATTCCAGCGTCGTCGGCGCTGAATGCCTGAAAATTTCATATTTTGATTTTTTTTAATTTTCAATTTCCTATTGACTTACTCCAAATTTTTTGTATTTTAAACACAAATTTTTATCTAACAATAATTCACAAAACATAATATTTCACCAACACGAATTTTCACAAACAACAATAAACTAACTTTTATATATAAAAGTACACTTTTTACAAACACAATTTTTTAATTACACAAACACACATATTAAACAAATTAATTATAAATCAGCATCGAAATCAAGTCACAACACTAAATGCTATCACAAAACTATACACACAATCAAAGTTCAGAATTCTAAAGCAAAAAAAAAACAAACCAAACCAAATTAAATCCACAAACTTACACAAAATGTATATAATATTCTAAAATACATAGAGAATTTAAAGTCTTCAGTTATTACGCCTCTTCTTCAGTGCTTTCTCCTCCTATGATATCTCCCATAGATTGATAATGAACATATAAGTTGTAGAAGGATCGGGACGGGAATTGATCTGTCGAATTTTCATCGATCCACCCTTTTTCTTTAAGCATCCGAACTAATCCTATTCAAAAGTTCCAGTGTGTTCAAAATTTTCTTTCATTCTCTAATCTAGGTGATCAAAAAGGTATTTAAGATCTCCTACTGCATTCATAATACTCTGATGTTCTCTTTGAATTTTCTCCAATTTCTTTTCAAAAGCAAGCGAACTTTCAACTGTTTGTGGTATTAATGGAGTTGAAGCATGTGAAGATTGATCTATGATGGCTTCTAATACTTCATTTCCATTTCCACAATAATTCTCATCTATAGGATTCATGGGCTCCCAAGGTAATAAAGTCTTTTCACAACTTTCATATGGAACTTGGGCTTGACTGCAAATAAAAAAGATCGTAGATGAATGCCCAAGTCCATAAATTGGTCCATTAGTAAGGATACCCATAATATATTTAAATATAATAGACCCTATATGAATGGGTTTTTCCATTTGAATGCAGTAATTTAAAATAGCACATTCTTTGGTAACTCTACTAATTTTCATAGTATAGAGTAATTTTGCAGCAATAAAGAAATACCATTGCCTCGAAATTGAATTAAGTAATAAAGTGGAGAAACTAACATATCTTTCATCTCGTATCTCCCACATATCACTTTCATCCGTCAGAAAATTATACACGTCTTGCATCAAATCTTGTGAAGGAATGAAATTTGTATAATAACAGATTGAAATGTTGTCTATCATATACAATTCATTAATCCTAGCAAGAGTAAATGGTACAGCCTTACCTCGTACGAAGACAACGCCTTGAGTAATTCCATGTAAGTTTGCATAAAAATCTTTCAGCACAGGTATGACAACCGCAGACGTAGTGTAACACAGAACTTTTCAATGTCTTTGCAAAATGATTTTATCAATCGGACCAATAGGATTGATCACTCTATGATTAACAAATTCTCTTTCCTTCATCAATCTCCTCTTCATAATAAATTTATCATATAATCACAGCGCGTCAAAACTAATAAACTTTCTTTTGTTGAAAACTCCATACCTCAAAGTATTTCTAAAATTGGAAGCCATGAAATCCAAAAATAGGAAGTTACTGGGCGTCCAAGGATGTTTTTAGGCCTTTTTAAACTCATCCTGACAGTTATTATGAAGTGAAATGGCCCCAAAACCCACCAAAAGTTGTTTAAAATAGTCCAATCGAACTCGGCGCAGTCAGCGCTCCTGATTGGCGCTCCTGGCGCTGATGTCCGTTATCTAGGGCATCGCCGGGGCCCATTCTGGCGCTAATGGCCAAAATTTTGATTTTCATTTTTTTATTCAATTCGATTCCAAATTTTCCTCCAATACCAATAATTGACTTAATTTCTAATAAATGCAATGTGTAGGATTATTATCTACTAATATATAAGACACTTAACAAACTAAATAGTAATACATAGCAATATACATATGGGTTGTCTCTCACAAACCGCTTGGTTTAACGTCGTCAGCCTGACATACCATTTGTTTAGTTGGGTTGACTTAACATTAAAACTTCTTTAAATTAAGGTATGTGCCCTTCATAATAATGTTTCAAACAATGCCCATTAACTTTAAATATCTTTCTAGTGTTAGGATCTTTATTAACAACAGTTCCATAATGATAGGCTTTAATCACTTTAAATGGTCCTAACCATCTAGAGTTTAGTTTTCTTGGAAACAATCTCAATCTTAGATTATATAGTAGAACTTCTTGTCCTGGTTCAAATTTCTTCTTAACAATCTTTCGATCATGCCATATTTTTATTTTCTCTTTATAGATTTTTGCATTATCTTATGCTTCATTTCTAATCTCCTCAAGTTCATTAAGTTACAAAATCCTTTTCTCACCAGCATCCTTTAAATTAAAATTAAATTCTTAAATAGCCCAAAATGCTTTATGTTCCAATTCTATTGGTAAATAACATGTTTTTTTTCCCAAAAATAAATCTACGTGGGGACATTCCTATAGGAGTTTTATAAGCAGTTATGTATGCCCATAATGCAGTATCTAGTCTAGAAGACCAATTCAATTTATAAGGATTTACAACTTTTTCTAAAATGCGTTTAATTTCACGATTTGATATTTCTACTAGACCACTGGTTTGAGGATGATAAGCAGTAGAGAATCTAGGCATTATATCATATTTCTTGATTAATTTTTTGATTCTCTTATTCTTGAAATGAGATCCTCCATCAGTAATGATTGATCTCTGGCATTTTATATCTTGTAAAAATATTTTTAATTAAAAATTTAGAAACACTCCGAGCATCACATCTAGGTACAACAATAGCTTAAATCCACTTAGACATATAATCAACAGCAATTAATATATATAAATTTCTAAATGAAGGCATAAATGGTCCCATAAAATCTAATCCCCACACAATAAAAATTTCAACTTCTAATGTGTAGTTTAGAGGCATTTCGTCTCTTCTGGAAATATTTCCTGCTCGTTGGCATCTATCACATGTTTTAATATATTCATTAACATCTCTAAAAATAGTAGGCCAATAAAGTCCAGCATTCAAAATTTTATATGCAGTTCTATTTATTCCAAAATGTCCTCCTAATTCAGAATCATGACATCTTTCAATTATCTGTTGAGTTTCTTCATAAGGCACACATCTTCTAATGATCAAAAATAGTCTTTCAAATCGTAGATAAATTTCTTTAATTGTAGATTCTTGATATCATGTGGTAGAATTTCACTTACAATATAGTTTACTATATCATCATACCATGGTACATCTATTTCATCAATAATATATAAATGTTCATCAGGGAAATTTTTTAAAGTTTCATATGCAAAATTGGTTAATATTTCTATTTCTATTCTAGACAAATGATCAGCTATTTGATTATCATTTCCTTTTTTATCTACCACGGTAAAATCAAACTCTTGCAATATAGCATCAATCTATTTAATCTTGGTTTAGCATCCTTCTTTTGCTTCAAGTATTTAATAGCAGAATGATCTGTATGTACTATACATTTAATTCCAATTAAATAAGATCTAAATTTATCAAAGGCATAAACAATAGCTAATAACTCTCTTTCAGTAGTAGTATAACTAATTTGAGCATTATTTTGAGTTTTACTAGCATAATATATAACTTTAAAAACTTTGTCGTGCCTTTGTCATAATACAACCTCAAAAGCATAATCACTAGCATCACATATTATTTCAAATAGTCTCTCCCAGTCAGGTGGTACTATTATAGGTGCAGTGATTAATTTTTTTCTTTAATAATTTAAATGTTGTTATGCATTCCTCATTGAAATCAAATTTTGTATCTTTTTCTAAAAGTTGACATAGAGGTTTAGTTATTTTTGAAAAAAAAATTTTTTGTAGCGCCTGTAAAAACCAGCATGTCCTAAAAAACTTCTCACCCATTTAACATTATGAGGTGGTAATTTTTCTATAACTTGAATTTTTGCAGGATCTACTTTCATGCCTTTTTCAAAATTTTATGCCTAAGAACAATACCTCTTGCAACCATAAATTGACATTTTTTCCAATTTAAGATTAGGTTGACTTTTTCACATATCTCCAGAACTTTTTCTAAATTATTAAAACATAACTCAAACGAAGTCCCAAATACAGAAAAATCATCCATAAACACTTCCATTCCATGCTCTAGAAAAATCATGCATCTTTGAAATGTTGCAAGTGCATTGCATTGTCGAAAAGGCATTCTACAAAAAACAAATGTTCCATATGGGCTTATAAACACTGTTTTCTCTTGATCCTCTGGAGCAATTGAAATTTGGTGATATCTGATATATCCATCTAAAAAGCAATGGTATTTGTTCCCAACCAATCTATCCAACATTTGATCTAAAAAGGGCAAAGGAAAGTGATCTTTTCTGGTGGCCATATTTAGTTTTCTATAGTCAATACAAATTTGCCAACTAGTTGCTTGTCTTATTGGTATTAATTCATTTTTTTTGTTTTCTTCAACAGTTACTCCTCCTTTCTCCGGAACATAGTGAATTGAGCTTACCCAATCACTATCTGAAATAGGATATATAATTTTAGCATCTAATCACTTTAAAATCTCTTTTTTAACAACTTCTTTCATTATTGGGTTTAATCTTCTCTGAGGATTCGCTTTAGGTTCATATTGTTCATCTAATAAAAATCTGTGCATACAAATTGAATGACTAATTCCTTTAATATCTGCTAAATTCCAACCAAAAGCCTTTTTATACTTTTCAACATCTCTATCAACTTTTGTTCCTGAATTTCAGTTAACTCAGAAGATATAATAACAGGCAATATAGATGACTCGCCTAAATATACATATTTTAAATGTNAAAATGCTGCAGGTGCTAATATGAAAACTACAAGGCTAAAAACATTAAAATGCACATAATACATATAAAATTCTGAGAAAGAGCTAATCACAATACATAACAAAGTGCTAAAAATAACAATAGAACTAAACTAAATTCTAAAAATTAAAACAGTTTTCCACATTACAGTTTAACATAACATAACAAACAAGTCTCAACAACATCACAACACAAACAATACAATCACATAGTACAAACACAAATAAACAAACAAAATAGATCACCAGTCATTGTCTTCCTCATCATTTACATCTAACTTCTTATGCTAATATGGAGTATAAGTAGGGTGAATAGGGAACTGAACTGTATGGTCACCCCTCAGATATCTCACTAAAGCATCATCATAAGCAACATCATATTAAAATTTCTGGCGAATCAAATCATCAGTGTGAGCATGTATGGCCTTCATATTCTGCATCCTATGATCCATCCTCAAAATATCTCCCTATTGAATCATCATTTGGTCCAACAACTCCCTATTGTTGGGGTCACTTAAAGTAGGCTTACTAGGGGTTCTAGAAGTAGAAGGAATATCCCTGGCTTATCTTTCAGACCTCCAATCAACATGGGACTCTTGATGTTGGCAGGCCCAATCGGCCTCTGAGGCTCAATCCTCTCCTTATCAGGTCTAAAATCAACTCCTGCATGCTCACAAAGTGTGTAAATCAGAGCAGGGTGCACCAATCCACCAGTGGTCTCTCCCAGAACAATAGATTTAGTGTTCATATAAATGATAGAGCCTGCAATTATATCCATCACTTGATGAATACAGAAGTTTAGGATGGCTCTATCTTAGGTTACTTCGCTATGATGATTTGGTGGAATCATCCTCACAGAAATAAAATAATGTCAGGCCTTAGATACTACATTTAGCATAAAAAGGGGAAAGTTAACTTTAACTCCATTCTTTATTTTTCAAACCCCTTTTTCACTAGTCAGAAAAGAAATAACTTCATCAAAAGCCTGATATGTAGCAGAAAAAGAATGATACTGGCATCTATAAACATATTCTAACTGATAAAACTAATTAATTTTTCTTAGAGTAAACTCCACCATTTTTCCTCGAACAAAAACAAAAACATCAGAAGCTTCAGGAAGGTTGGCATAAAATTCCATTACAATCCCAGCTATCGCATCGACAGTAAAATAGCAAAAATTTTCCCACTGTCGAGCAATAATCAAACGTTCAACTTCTCCTCCCGGATTTTTAAAACCTCGGTCATGAATCACTTTTTTATTTTCTTGCAAACTATGAAATCGAGCACTGGCTCTAAAGCTAACAAATCTCTGCTCATCATATTCTATTTTTCTTTTGCTCGATCTAGGTGTCATAGGAAATCTAAAAAATTTGAAAAATATTGAATAAATCCCAAAATTCTAAAAATCAAAATGTAAAACATTTTAAACATCAAATAACTAAATAAGAGTTCATCACCAAAGGATTTTCTCAAAAATTTCTTAAAAAATTTCAATATTTTAGGATCCATGCAATGTGAGATTAATCCTCGGTGAAAATCAAAAATTTTTTGTTTAAAGTGTAGCTCTTACCTAGAGAAGATAAAATTCGAAGCCTTTTAGCCTATAAATCGCCTCAAATCCACCCAAAATCAAGCCCTAGCCACCCAAACCGAAGGTTGAAGATGACTTAAGCGTAAAAAATGGTGGCCACAGCAAAAATTACGAATTTTTAGGGGTTTAATCTATTGTCGGGTTGAGGGTGTCGTCGGTTCTGAAGGCCCAAAAAATTCCATATTTTGATTTTTTAAATTTTCAATTTCCTATCAACTTACTCCAAAAATTTTTAGTATTTTAGACACAAATTTTTATCTAACAATAATTTATGAACAAAATATTTCACAAACACCAATTTTTACAAACAATAACAAATTAACTTTTATATATAAAAGTACACTTTTTACAAACACATTTTTTTAATTACACAATCACACATATTAAACAAACTAGTTATAAATCAGCGTCGAAATCAAGTCACAACACTAAACGTTGTCACAAAACTATACACACAATTAAAGTTCAGAATTCTAAATCAAAAACAAACCAAATCAAATCAAATCCTCACAGTTACACTAAATATATATAATGTTCTAAAATAGATAGAGAATCTAAAGTCTTCAATTATTATGCCTCTTCTTCAGTGCTTTCTCCTCCTATGATATCTCCCATAGATTGGTAATGAACATATAAGTTGTAGAAGGATTGGTACGGGAATAGATCTGTCAAATTTTCTTTGATCCACCCATTTTCTTTAAACATCTGAACTAATCCTGCTTTAAAAGTTCCAGTGTGTTCAAAATTTTCTTTCATTCTCCAATCTAGGTGATCAAAAAGGTATTTAAGATCTCCTACTGCATTTATAATAATCGGATGTTCCCTTTCATTTTTCTTCAATTTCTTTTCCAAAGCAAGCGAACTTCCAACTGTTGGTGGTATTAATGGAGTTGAAGCTTGTGAAGATTGATCTATGATGGCTTTTAGTACTTCATTTCCATTTCTAAAATAATTCTCATTAATAGGGATCATGGGCTCCCAAGGTAATAAAGTCTTTTCCCAACTTTCATATGGCACTTGGGCTTGATCGCAAATCAAAAAGATGGTAGATGGATGTCCAAGTCCATAAATTGGTCCATTTGTAAGGATACCCATNACTCATTACTTAGATAATTAGCTACTTCCATCTTGAAACATTCATTATCTTTTTCTATTGCAGGATATTTCACAGCTTTTGTTTATTAAATGTTACTTCTTGATCATTAACTCTCATTATTAATTCTCCTTTTTACACATCTATCACAGCTCTCCTTGATCATTAACTCTCATCATTAATTCTCCTTTTTGCACATCTATTACAGCTCTCCCTGTTGCGCGAAATGGTCTCCCTAAAATAATGGAAATCTCTTTATCTTCCTCCATATCCAATACTATAAAGTCTACTGGGAAAATAAATTTATTCACTTTTACTAGCACATCTTCTATAACTCCTTTTGGATAAGTTATTGATCAATTAACTAACTGAAGAGTTATAGTAGTAGGGGAAATTTCTCCCAAATCTAAACATTTAAAAATTGATAAAAGCATAAGATTGATACTCGCTCCTAAATCACATAAAGCTTTTCCATAAAACTTTTCTCCAATTGCATTAGGTATAGTAAAACTACCAGGATCTTCTAATTTTTCAAGAAGCTTTTTCAGAATAATAGCACTACACTCTTCACTAAGTGCAACGGTCTCATGATCTGTAAGTTTCCTTTTCCTGTTTAATACATCCTTTATAAATTTAGCATAACTTGGCATTTTTTCCAAAGCTTCAACAAAAGGAATATTTATCATTAACTTCTTAAGGATTTCCAAAACTTTTGTAAATTGTTTATCTTTATTCTTCTGTTTCAGTCTTTGAGGAAATGGAGGTAATGGTTTTTCTATAGGGCTCTGTGTTTGTTCATTTCCTTGTTGATCATTTTCCATTTCTTCCTTTTTTTCATCAACTTTATTTTTTCTTTGGATCCTTGGTTCAAATTCTTTTCCACTTCATAATTGAATAGCTTTAATTTTCTCTTTATTTTGATCTTTTCGATTAACTTTCACAGTACTTGGAAGAATTCCAGAAGGTCTATTACTAAGTGCAGTACCAATATTTTCTAATTGATTTTCAATATTTCTAATAGCAGCCCCTTGATTTTGTATTTGATTTCCCATATTCAACATTACTTCTTCCATCATCAACTTCTTTTCCTTAACTTGTGGGCTAGGGTTGGAGTTAAATCTCGAAGGATAATAAGGTTGAAAATTAGGATTTCCTTGATTGTTCAGATTTCCGAATGGATTCACCAAATTATTATAATTATTCCAACTAAAAGGGTGATTTTTCCAACTAGGGTTAAAATAGTTAGAATAAGGATTGTTATTTTGATTATTTATTGCATTTAAAGTTTTATAAGATGATTAAGTATCAATAATTTGTCCTAGTGAATTCTCCTCTAATACTGGGGTACTTGAGAATAATTCATTCCCATTTGATTAATCTTTTTAGAAATAGCAGCAATTTGAGATGTCAAAATAGACATTGTATCAGAATCATGAATACTAGCTACTCTCTTAGTATTTACCCTTTTAGAGGGTCATTAAAAATTATTAGTAGTCATTTCTTCAATTAAAGAATATGTTTCATCAAAAGGTTTTGACATTAATGAACCACCCGCAACAGCATCTATAATAGATCTCAGTGATCTTACTAATCAATTGTAAAATGTTTGAATTATTAACCAATCTGGTAAAATATGATGTGGACATTTCCTAAGAAGATCTTTAAATCTTTCTCAGGCTTCATATATCAATTCCCCTTTAAACTGACAAAAAGATGTAATATCATTTCTAAGCTTAGCGATTTTCGGGGGNTAAAGTTCATCTGTTGTCGGATTCGCATAATCTTTTAAAGGTCTTTGTCGATTCTCATTTATTGGATTTTCTTTATTATTTACCATTTCTTTCAAATTCTTAATTTCTCTTTATTTTTTTTAATATTTCTAATAGTACGTTGTAATTCAGAATCGTAAGGTACTAAACCTACAGATCCAATATTTCGCAAACAAATAAGATAAGCAAAGTAAAATTCTTTAAAAATAAACTCTTAAATAATTTTCTTTTTGATTATATNCGATTTTTATTTATTGGATTATCTAAGTTATTCACCATTTCTTGTAAATTTTTAATTTCTCTTTGTTTTTTTTTGAATTTTTCTAATAGTATGTTCTAATTCTGAATTATAAGGTACTAAAATTTTAGATCTAATATTTCACATAAAAAAATAAAGTAAGCGAAGTAAAACACTCTAACAAAAATATTTCTTTTTTGGATTTTTTATTCTTAAATTATTTTTTACTTTTAAAATTTCTTAATAATAATAACTTTTTTATGTTAGATATATTATCTCTAAATTTTCTAATTTATCAAAACTATTTAATTCAACTGTTACCTTCCCCAGCAACGACGCTAAAAACTTGATCCGATATTTTTTATATGTAAGGATTTATGAAGTTGACACCACTACTTGAAGAATTTAATTCCCGACAACGGTGCCAAAAACTTTATCCGATATTTTTTAGAATTAAATATTTATGAAGTTGACCCCACTACTTGAAGAATTTAATCCCTCATAATGGCGCCAAAAACTTGATCTGACTTTTTTGTTGCGATAGATTGTGTAAAATTTAATTAAATATAATAAATTAATATTCAGATTCTACACAAGTATATGTATCGTTATCAAGTAATAATTGACTTTCTATTTAAGCCCCAAATATCGATCCTACGGGGGAGGTTTAATTTGGAAATGTCAAATTTTCTAGGAAATTTATAGAAAGTCAATTGAAATCACTNTAAACAAATAAAGCAAGCAAAGTAAAACACTCTAATAAAAATATTTCTTTTTGGATTTTTTATTTTTAAATTCTTTTTAATTTTTTATTGTATATACATTATCTCTAAATTTCCTAATTCATCAAAACTATTTAATTCAACTGTTACCTTCCCCACGCAACGACGCAAAAAAGTTGATCCGACTTTTTTTTTGTGATATATTGTGTAAAATTTAATTAAATATAATCAATTAATATTCAGATTTTATGCAAGTATATGTATCGTTATTAAGTAATAATGAACTTTCTATTTAAGCCCCAAATATCGATCCTACGGGAAAGGTTTAAATTGGAAATGACAAATTTGCTAGGAAATTCACTGAAAGTCAATTGAAATCACTGTCACTAATTTCAATTGTTGAGATGTAATCAAAATTTAAATTCTAAACTATTGTCAAATCAAATATGCAAAATTTAAAATAGTAAATACTAATCTATTAACTATGTTTATGTAACAGAGATTCTTATGTGAAAAAGCATCCTTCCCACTACAATGAGGCTATGATGAGATGAGATAAATATTCATAATATGTATTGTGCCAAATAGGAGAAATTTTAATTCTCTACACTGATACTGTGCATAGAAAATCATTGGCTAAGTCCCCAAATCTGTGGCTAGGCTAGGAGGATACCGGCTCCCACTCTTAAGCTCCCACATCCCTTCACCTGAAGGTTAGTTCTCGCTTCAGTTTTTAAACACTAAGATTGAATTGAAGATTTTAGTCTGTCACCCTAAAGGTTCTCAAATTCTACACCCAACAAAGAATATTTCTCTATTTATTTTCACTTCATTCCATAAACGATGTTCTCCTTCACGGAATTAAATGTGATCCTTACTCTGTTGTAGAACTCATACTCCATTTCCCGGATCATATGTTTCACAAAACATTTTAACAATTCAATTGGCCAGATTGAAAAGTAAATTAATTTCGGAGTTGAAAAATTATCACAATTTATTTTACAATTTAATTTTGGCACATTCATATTATCTCTTCATTTCACCATATCTCAAGTATAGAGAAAGATAGAGGGAACTACTCAGACTTCATGAGAAAGAAATAACAAAACACAAATTTCATATATAAAAGAAAGTTCATACAAAACTGATAAACAAACAATACTTATCTAAAAACTCTTTCTCAAAGCAAATGCCTTGTAGCCTTTCCTTAGAAATGCAGGAAGAAGATATCTCTCACTTTTCTCCTTCTCCAACATTCTTACAGAATGTTTCACACTAAATCTCACCACAAAAACTCTAAACTATGAAAACAAAATCACTAATTGACTCCAATATGGAAGTGAAATGAAATGATGTGTTGCAAAAATGAAAGTAGAGGAGTTAAAAATGTAGAGGAGCACTTTTTCTGATGAAATTTGGCCCCAAATAGAGCCCAAGGTCGGTTCTCCAAGAGGTGCCTCCAAAAACTCTTCAAAAAATCATCCAAATACATCAAACCTTCTAGAAACGAGGTCTGCATTGCCTTTGGCGTCGTTGGCGCCGGCGCTGAGTTAAAAAATTTGTCGGCGCTGAGCATTTCTTCAAAAATGTCATTTTGACTCCAAATTTTATCGTTTTTTATTCCTTTTTGCTTTAAGCCCTAAAAATCAACAACCTGCAAGAAAACATCAAAATACCTTTCATTAAAGTGCAATATCATAAAAAATAAATATAAAATATGGGTCTAAAAATACATATATTTTTGGTGTATCAAATAAGTAGATCTATAATTATTATTCCCTTGGTTGTTTGAGTTTCCTTGATTGTTCCTCCATTGTTGATTATTACCACCCGTAGTATTATTCCAGTTAAATTTGGGATGGTTCTACTTGTTATTATGACATTCAAAGTTTCTAATGATGCTTGAGAATCTATCATTTGGCCTAATGAATTCTCTTTAATCATGGAAATTGGTTGAGAAAATTCATTCCAAATTGGTGTAACTTCCGTGAAATTACAACAACTTGATTTGCTAACATATGCATCAGATTCATGAATATTGGTTACTTTCCTTGGATTCACCCTCTCAGAAGGCCATTAAAAATTATTGGTAGCCATTTCTTCAATTAAAGCATATGCGTCATGAAATGGTTTTGACATCAATGAACCACCAGCAGCGAAATTGATAATAGATCTAAGAGATCCAACTAATCCATTATAAAAAGTTTGAATTATTAACCAATCAGGCAATAAATCTAAGAGAACCAATTAATCCATTATAAAAGGTTTGAATTATTAACCAATCTGGTATAGTGGACACTTTCTTAAGAGTTCTTTAAATTGTTCCCATGCTTCATAAATAGATTCCCCTTCAAATTGATTAAAAGATGTAATATCATTTCTAGGCTTTGCAATTTTTTTTAGTGGAAAATATTTAACAAGAAATTTTTGCACTATATCACCCCAAGTTCTGATAGATGCAGTGCTAACGAATCCAACCATATTTTAGCTTTATCCCTCAGTGAGAAAGAAAATAACCTAAGTCTTATGACATCATCTGATACACCATCTTATTTAAATGTAGCGCATAATTAGTAAATTTGGATCTTCAGTTGGTGATCTCCCAAACTGATTATTTGATACCATTTGGATAATAGTGCAAGATGTAAATTTGGATCTTCAGTTGGTGATCTCCCAAACTGATTATTTGATATCATTTGAATAATATTCCCCCAACTGATTATTTGATATCATTTGGATAATAACAGGTTTAAGCTCAAATGAATTAGCTACTACAGTTGGTTTTTGAATACTACAATGAAGTTCATCTACAATAAGGTTGGCATAATCTCGTAAAGGTTTAAACTCTTGATGAATTTCAGCATTTTGATTGATTTGGTTTGTCATTTCTGTAATTTTTTTAGATTTTTCAAGATTTTTTTATTTTTTGATTTTTTTTTTATTTTTTAACAGTTCTCTCTAATTCAGAATCGTAGGGCACTAGTCCTTCAGAACCTGAACTACGCATACACTAACCTAAAACAAAAATAAAATAAAACACACAAAATAAAATACAATAATTGTTAAAGTTTAAATAATACTTTCTAAAAATAGAAATTTTCTTTTAAATTAATTAATTTCCTCTACAATAGTGCCAAGAAACATGATCCCCAATAACTACTTATATGCAACAGTATAACAATGTCTCTGATTATATTTTCTGTTATATTTCCTTACTTTGTAATAGAGTCAAAACTTGATCCTAAAGAAAATAAAAATTTAAATTTTTAATTTATATATTGGGATGCTACACAAGTGTACGTATCGTTATCAAATAATATAAGACTTTTTGATTAAGACCTAAATATAGAACCCACAAGAAAATTATGCAATATGCTCTATCAAACAAAAAACTTTCTATTTTAAAAAGATAATTACTTAAACTAGAGATGTATTCAAAGTAATTAAAATTCAAATCTTTTTGATATTTTTGATATTTCGATAAAATAGTAACAATTTAAAAAGATAATTTGAGTTTATGTAAAAGAAAAACACTAAATTTGAAAATATATCTCTCCTTATCATGAATCGGTAATAAGCATAGGAATTTTGTAGTGGTAGTATGCAAATTGTGTTCTATCAAATAGGAGCAATTATATTCTTTACCCTTAATAAAGCTTAATTACTTATCATTTTAAGAAGAAAGATAAAGAAAACTACTCAGAATTCATAGATTTAAATCATCACAACTTCTTCCATCATTGAAGATCAATACTTTCCACAACTTTCGCAAAATTTAATTACTTATCATTTTAAGGAGAAAGATAAAGAAAACTACTCAGAATTCATGGAGAAAATAAAACAATGCTTTAGTTTAAAAGTAGAAATCATTGTCAAACCAACAAGAAATCTCAATTAAAACCAGAAGCAGTTTAAAACAAAAGATAAAAACTTATCTCAAATCCTCCACAAAACTTTTGAAGTTCTTTTGAATCTCTTCTCTTTTAAAACGCTCTTGACTCTCACAATAAAACTAAAAACAAAAAGGATAAAGTAAATTTGTGGTGCCTGAAAATCTCTCCAAAACTCTATCCTTTCCAACACGTTTTAGAACTTTCAAGCACACTTTAATAAGTCTCAACTTTCTTCTTTTATAAATCTCCAAGAACTGCCTTGATAACTCTTCAAAATGTGTCCCAATTTGATGTATTCTCCAAAGGATACCTCCTTTCATAAGTAGTTTAATAATATTTTCGTTTCTAATGGTCATAACCACCCTCTTTAGCCACTAGGTGCCTCAAATACCTCTTCAAAATTTGACCAAATGAAGAAAACCGCCAAATAACTGCCTCTGACGCTTAAGCGCGGGACCTTTGGTGCTTAAGCGCGGCCTTTTCTGTTAAACCAGCGCGTAAGTGATCCCTGAAATTACTTATATGCAACATTATAACAATAATTCTAATTATATTTTTCACTTATATTTACTTATTTTACAACAAAACCAAAAACTTGATCTTGAAGAAAAATAAGAATTTAACTTTTAATTTATATATATTGGGATACTACACAAGTATACGTATCGTTATCAAGTAATATAGGATTTTTGATTAAGACCTGAATATCGAACCCACGGGGAAGATATGCAATATGCACTTTTTGGAAAACTTTCTATTTTTTAAAAAGATAATTATTTAAACTAAAGACGTATTTGTAGTAAAGAAAGTTTAAATATCTTTGGTAATTTTAATATTTTGACAAAAACAAAACCAACTTAAAAAGATAACTTTGGTTTTGTAGAAGAAAAGTACTAAATATGAAAATATCTTTCTCCTTATCATGAATCAGTAATAAGTATAGGAATTCTGTTGTGGAATATGCATATTGTGTTGTGCTAAATAAGAGCAATAATATTCTTCACCCTTTCTAGAGATGTTATAAAGAACATTGGTTAATTTAAAGTTTGAATAGTTTTGAAGACCAGCTAGGCAGGGAAGATACTAGCTCTCACTCTAGAGTTCCCTCGATTCCCTCTACCTGAGGAAGATACTAGCACTCACTCTAGAGTTCCCTCGATTCCCTCCACCTGAGGGCTAACATCTCGTATCAAAAACAAAACAATAAACCAAGTTAGGGGCTTTAACCTGTCACTTTAAAGTCCTCTAACTCTACACCCCTCTCACTCTAGAGTTACCTCAATTCCCTCCCACTGGGGCTAACATCTCGTATCAGAACCTAAACAATAAACCAAGTTGGGGGCTTTAACCTATCACTTTAAAGTCCTCTAACTCTACACCCTTCAAAAATTATTTCTAAACCAAGTTGGGGGCTTTAACCTGTCACTTTAAAGTCCTCTAACTCTACACCCATCAATGACTATTTCAAGTTGGGGGCTTTAACCTGTCACTTTAAAGTCCTCTAACTCTACACCCTTCAATGAATATTCCTCTATTTATTTGCACTCAATCATATCAACTACATTCTCATTCATACAAACTCATGTGATTCTTTTATTTATTTTCAATCAATCATATGAACTACATTCTCATTCATACAACCTCATGTGATTCTTTCTAATTTGTTGACTGAGACAATACCAGCCCGGTTCTTACATGTTCTCACAACAAATTTTAACATTTGGAATAAATTACATTCTCATTCATACAACCTCATGTGATTCTTTCCAATTGTTGATTGAGACAATACTGAATTACATTCTCATTCATACAATCTCATGTGATTCTTTCCAATTATTGACTGAGACTTATTTGCACTAAATCATATGAAGTACATTCTCATTCATACAACCTCATGTGATTCTTTCCAGTTGTTGACTGAGACAATACCAGTATCATATGAACTACATTCTCATTCATACAACCTCATGTGATTCTTTCCAAATGTTGAATAATCATATGAACTACATTCCCATTCATACAACCTCATGTGATTCTTTCCAATTGTTGACTGAGAAAATACCAGCCCGGTTCTTACATGTTCTCACAATAAATTTTAACATCTGGATTAGCCNTATATATATATATATATATATATATATATATATATATATATATATATATATATATATATATATATATCATCCTCTAAACCAAATACATGAAGAAAAGCACTCAGATTCAGTTGGAAAGAGTATTCAACAGGTTTTTGTGGGCAGGTCAAAGGCAGCAGCTCCACTGGGCATCTTGGCAAAAGGCTGCTAAACCAACCATTGCTGGTGGAATTGGTTTCAAGGGACTCCAACAACTCGTCCAAATTAACTTATGCAAAATGTGGATCAATTTAAGAGCTCAAAGCTCCCTCTGGGCTTTGTACATGAAGGATAAATATTGTAATGGACAACACCCTTCTCTCATCACCAAGAGACTGGGTGACTCTAGAATTTGGAATAATATGCTCAAAATCAAACATCTTACTAAGGATATGTACCTTTGGGACTTAGGGAATGGTTAGATGAATTTTTAGCTTGATCATTGGTGCCCCAAAGACTGGCTTGCCCCCCTTCCCCACTGATTTCAACCCTCAACTCATTGTGTCTGATTTCTGGGTGGGAGATTCCTGGTCTATTTCCAAGCTCCAATCTATTTTGTAGGAGCCTCAGGTCTCTCAAATCTCTAAAGTCAATTTTGACAAGAGTAAAAAAGACCAAATTATTTGGCACAGTTCTANAATTGACAGGATGAAACACTTAAATATTTCTACTCTAAATTAAAGCCAAATCATAGGATAGATTGGGAAGTCTCTGAGGTTCTCCTTAGGATCATTGACATCCTGTATTTCTTCTTTCTTTAGATTCTAAAAATAAATGATCCAATATTGAGTCATTCCCCTTTCACACCTTTTTGTCAAATCTATTTGAAAAGTCCTACCCGTTGAAATTCTTAAAGACAATATCCCTGATTATTATTGAAAATTTTCTTAGTTGACTTCAGTTATCCAAGATGTAATTAATTATAAGGGCTTGTTTTTATAGGAAAATTTCAAGAACCCAGATTAATATAAACCCTATTTAATTTTTCGTATTAAATAGCGGAACCTGTCGGCTTATAATTAAATGTTTTTACAGACCAAATGGATGTCACACATTTATTAGTTTATTTGATTGAGCCTCACTAACAAGTCATGTGTTTTTCTTTTGAAATAGATACACAGCTTGAGGTGTAGTGCTCTTTCATCTAAACTATGAAAGATATTATATGAGATCAGTTTGATGTCATATTTTTCTAATATATATATATATATATAT
>JXCR01114598.1:31303-84749 GCA_002079205.1 Phalaenopsis hybrid cultivar | reverse complement strand
AAGACTTGATCGCAACTTTATAGATGTGTCTAATTTGATTAAGATGTATAAATATAATATTCAATAATGTTAAAGTCAAATTTATCAATGCAAGTACACGTATCGCTCAAGTAATATATGACTCTAATGGAGTCCTACATATCAATCCCACAGGGAGTAGTTAGATCTACGGACTAAGATTTTATAAAAAGCAATACTTCGCTTACAATAATGAAGTTCAATTTACTTATCTGTCACTAATAGGCAATTGAAATAATTATATCATTTTATCTATAAAATAACTAAATATGCTAATGAATGTACGATTGTGATATATAAGAAAGTATCCTTGTCCTTGTCAAGAAATTATAGTGAAATGGACAAAATGAATTAGTTCAAATTATATTGTGCCAAATAGGAGCATACCTATTCTTTACCCTTTGGTCTAGGCATAAAGAACATTAATTAATCCTATGCTTGGTTAATGATTCTGCGGCTAAGCTGGGAGGATACCGGCTCTCACTTTGGAGCTCCCACGTTCCCCTCACTTGAGGGCTAACATCTACACATCAGCACCCAAATGATAGGACCGAATTGGGGATTTTAGTCTGTCACTCTAAAATCTTCAATTCTACGCCCGATAATATTATTTCCTTATTTAATTGCACCAAAATTCCAAGGGTTTTGACCTCTCTGAATCTTGGATGCAATCTTCACGTTAGTAGTAAAACTCAACATATTTTAACAAATCAATTGGCCAAATTGAAAGTAAATTAAGATCAAAGTGAAAAGATCATCACAATTTTTTAAACAATTTTATGGCTTCACCAATTCAAATCATCATTTCACAAATCTCGAGATAAGAAGAAAGACAGAGAAAACTACCCAGATCTCATTGGGAAATTGCAACAAAACTCGGAATTCATATATAAATTCAAAGTCATACAAACTATAACAAATAAATAAACTTATCTTTAATTTCTCCCCAAGTCAACTCCTCAAAGTTCCTCTGAATCTCTTCCTTTCTTTACAGCACACAGAAGTCCTCTTCGAAATAGCAAGGAAGAAGAAATCTCTCACTTTCCCTCCACTCTTACAATCTCTCAAAGAATTCCTCACAATCTCTTCACTCTAATGGAACCTTTCTAACCTCCAGGCTCTCTAAAGCTCTCACCACCTCCTCTTCTCTCTCCTCTCTCGGCCAAAATCTTTCTTTTAATGATGTGGATGAGTTTTTCCAAGAGTTGCTTAAGCACCTCTCCAAAATTCGGCCTTATCCATTGTACAAGTACACATAACCGTCGATCTCGCCGTCGGCAGCCTTCTGGAGAATTTGTTCTGTAGCCTCGAGAAAAACTCGCCGCCGCCGGCGTTGATGGCGCCGTCGACGCCCTAGTTCAAATCTCCACATTTTGGTCCTTTTTGCTCCAAATCCACTCCTTTTTGCATCTTTTTGCTCCACTAAGTCTAATTCTTCATTCCTGTAACAAAACATCAAAAATACCTTTCTTTAAAGTACAATATCATCAAAAACAATGTAAAATAGAGTATGAAAATAAAAATACCTTTTTTTAAAGTGCAATATCATAAAAAACAGTATAAAAGATGTATGAAAATCTCAATATATTTTTCTTTGGTCAAAATCCCCCAAACTTAACTATTACTTGTCCTCAAGTAATTTTAGTTCTACTATTTTCCTTTGGTCAAAATCCCCCAAACTTAACTATTACTTGTCCTCAAGTAATTTTAGTATTTCCTTTGGTCAAAATCCCTCAAACTTAACTATTACTTGTCCTCAAGTAATTTTAGTACTACATCTTTAAAGTGCAATATCATCAAAAATAATATAAAATAGGCTTGAAAAACTCAACATATTTTTCTGGTCAAAATCCCCCAAACTTAACTATTACTTGTCCTCAAGTAATTTTAGTACTATATAAAGGTTATGATCTGTTGTAGTAAAGTTTTAATTCGGAATAACTATAAGTTTGATATAAATAAATATCTTATTGAGATTTTCAGGAAAATAGTAAGTAATTGAATTAACTCCGTAGCCACAAGACTATCTAGTCATCAAGTTTAAGAGTTCTAGTCTTCTATTCATTTCAAGAATGACTATAAATTGCAATATTAAGTCACTTAGAATATTCAAATGATAGGGATTTAATAAAAACTCTACTAGTAAAAGATCTATTCATAAATATAAGTTCAGGAATGTACTTAGGTTTTCGTTTTAGGTAGGTCCAGTGAAGCGAATTTTTTATTAGGCATATCCTCAAGCTTCTCCTCACTTCCATAATTTTTTTCTTTCTTTTCTCTTTTTCATTTGGATTGCTTTCAATCCTGTATATTTTTCTTTTCTTCTTAGGGATTTTTTTTTCAATCCTTTCTTTTTCCTTTTTTCAAGTGAGGATTACTATATCTGGATAGCCTTTAATGATTTTGAACTTCAGTTTTCTTTCCCTAAATTTGAAACTCAAAGTATTCCTTTACCTTATAGATATTTTATAGTTTTTACATCATTGAGTCCCAATCTTTTCTTCTCAAATGAAATTTTAGATTTTTAATATTTCAAATTATAGTTTCCTTTACTTTAAAAAGTTAGCTATAATCTTATTCTCTTATACTAAACATCTTATGTCACAAAATTAATTTTTATTACAAAAATATTCCTTTAAATCTACCAAAATATTTAAATATTTGCAAAAATATAGTTACTTGAATTAAATTCACTACATAAAATCATATAAATATTTTTTGAAAATAATTAAATAGAGAACATCTATTAGTTAATANCAAATTTGATCCTTTTTTACTCCTTTAAGCATTTTTCACCTTTTTACCTGTACCTGAAAGAAAAACACAAAATATCTGCTATTAAAGTGCAATATCTCAAAAATATGTATAAAAATGTGTCTAAAAACACTATATATTTTAGGCGTATCAGTAAGCACCGGGTCTGGTGCTTAGGTTGCAAAACATTTTAGCACAATTTTCACCTCCTTGCTCTAAATTTGATCATTTTTCACTCCTTTTAACATTTTTCACCTTTTTGCTTGTACTTGAAAGAAAAACACACAAATACCTTCCATTAAAGCGTAATATCTCAAAAATAGGTATAAAAAATACTATATATTTTAGGTGTATCAAAGCTCAACTCACCCAAATCAAAAAGCCCCAATTTTGACCATATGTCTAAGTCCTCTAAATTGACCATTTAATTCAATTCAAAATCACTTGAAATCCTTTCTAAATTCTTCATGACATCACTTTACACAAAATTCAACATTCATTTGATCCAAATTTTAGCCCAAATTCAACCTTAATTTTAAAAAAGCCCAAGCCTCTTTAATCCAAGCCCTGATTGATTGCACTAAACTCACAACATGCCTCTTTAAAAAAGCCCAAATTAGACCCAAAATGACACTTCCCCCATTCCTCTTTAATCCAAGACCTTTACACATGGCTAAGCCCAATTGATTGCACCAAACCCAAGCCCTCAGGTCCCTGACCAAATGGTGATCTGACCCTGCTGCCAGAAAACACCATGGCTAAGGGGGAGCAAGGAGCTAAAACTCAAAATTGAACCCACCTGATGTGCACAAGTCCAATTAGCCATTGGAGCCTTTCTTCCCTCCACCTAAGCTTCATTTTTGACCTACAGGCTAGCCATCATGGCCTCTCTTCCCCTCTCTATTTAAAATCACCCTCCACGGCCAAGGAGAGAGAGCTTGAAATTCCTTGGGGAGGCTTTATCAAATTGTTGCCAAAGCTTCTTTAAGACCTCTTGAGTGCAATGCAACCATTCTCCAGCCCTTTTCCCCACTGATCAGAGCCAATTTCTCAACCTTAATTTTAGCTTGAAATAGGACATCCCTCAGAACTCCACCAACCCTAATTTAATTGCACCCACACCATCCCTTGAGTGAGAGAAGAAGATCCCCCACAAAAGCCCCATCACCAGACCACCCCAGGGTAGACTTTAATCAGCCCCCTAAATCGGTCTTCATCGATTTCATACTTAGGCATTTCACCATAGCTTGAGGCTTCATCTAGGAGATTTTTGAACTTAAGGAAAGCTTTTGGAAGCACCCAATCGAGGCCACACCTCTTGGGCAAAGGCATTGAAATCTCCCCTTAAACCGAGCTTCATTTAATTCTCCATGCTTATATACTTGATTTAAGATTTGATCAACTGTATGGATATGTTCTTCTAGTTAAGACGAGTCTATAGGAATAAATCACACTTAATTTGGTTAAGTATTGAGAGAGATGTTAAGGTTTGAAGTTGGACAGTTTTCTAGCTTGAGATTTGGGGACGATGAACAGATGTCGTCCTGTTGCACATGTATCAAATGGATGGTTGTGATTGCATCGGACAAATGAATGGAATGAAAAGGCAGGCCGAGTCAGCACTGAGGTGGCTGGCGACGCTGAACCAGAAGACGCCTCATATAAAGTTCGGATCTGCCTAGGTTGAGGTGGTGCGACGTCACTTAAATAGAAAAATAGGGTTTTTTTCTTATTTATTTAAATATCAGAACTTCAAAAATGCATATCTTGGTGTATAAAAATCACAAAAAATAAAATAAAAATACCCTCTTGCTCAGTGAACAGAGGAGAACAATGTAGAAATAGTTTCATGTCCATTTGATGTATGTATGATTTTTAGATAATTAAATGGTGTTTTTCTTATTTGGATTCTCCATTTTCTTAGACATTTCACCATGGCATGGGACCATGGGGCTTTTGATGTCTCTATTGTTAGGTATCTCCCATGATTTTTCCAAGGTTAGAAGACATCTCTAACTAAAGATATCTAATTTTCAAGTTAATAGTCCCTATTTTGGTATAAAAAATATAATAATTAAAATACTAATCTGAAAAGTACAAAACTTGTTTTAGTAGGTTCACTATGGTCAGAGAACCCTAGGAAAAATATAAACTTGATTTAACTCATTAAAAATAACCTAATTGTCACCAGCCCCTAAAAATGAATAAAAATTAACTTGGAGTAATTATAAATGTAAGTGACATAAAAATCATTTTCCACTATAATTTAATGTCAGAGGGGTTCCCTATAAAAATTTCAAGTTAATTGGAGTTAATTTGACCACTAAAATATAGTAATTCACTGAAATGACATTTTTGGCATTAAAATAGTAATAATAATTCAAATACAATTTAAAAATCACCAAATTGTTCTTGGGAGCTCATTATGACCAGAGGAACCTAAGAAAAATAAAATTAGAATTAAAATAAATACTTCATTTTTGAGCTATCTTTTAGCATTTAAATAATTAAAAACTAATTAAAAATTATAAAAATTTCAAAATTATAAAAATACACTAAAATGTCAGATTTGGTTTCCTAATCACTTGGGACCAATTAAAATAATTTTTCTAATTTTCTTAGTCAAAATATTACTTTTAAAGGCTTAAAAATGAATTTTCTCCAATTTTTCACAAAAATAATTCAAATAATTAAAATGTAAATTACAAAAATATGAAATTTATTTTTTTGGGTTCCATGGAGTTAGAGAGATTGAATAAAAATATAAACATAATTTTATACTTAAATAATATTTTATATTTAATCAAAACTCAAAACAAACAAATAATTCTAATAATTAAATTAAACCTCTAAAAATCATAAAAATTTGTCCAAGTGGTCCTGTAACCTAGATGAACCTCTAGTAATTCTTTTAAGGGTAGAAGTCATGTTTTAGTTGAGTTAGTGAATTTTTATTGAAAATATCTATTTTTACATTAAAAAATGATTATAAAAATAAATAAATTCAAAAAAATCACATTTTCTCCTCTGATGTTTTAATTAACACATGAGTGAGGTAACATAAAATTTTCAAGTCATTTGAGTTTAATTCAATGAATTATGGGTGTTAAGGCCTTAGGGGCAAAAGGGTAAATTTTAGAATTTAAGGCTTAATTAATGTTAAGGCTTAACCAACAAGCTAAATGGGCAATAAATAATCTCAATTGAAATGTTTTGAAGATTGAAATAAAAAAGGGATAAATGGTAGTAATCAATCTCACTTTGGTCTTATAAAGGATAAATTTGTATTTCTTAAAATTAATGAAATTTGGAAGAATATTTAAATAGGAAGATATTAAGGTAAGGTTTGAATTTGGAAAATCATAACTCACTGATTTTAAGCCCCAATTAATGGTGTATGATTCATGATAATGATTAAGAATATATACATTTAACATCTTTTTTCTAGAAATTACAAATCTATCCATTAAGTTCTTAAGGGCTTAGTTGTCAGCTAAACTTAATCAAAATTTTATCTAATGAGGTTTAGAAAATAACCTATAATTAATTTGAAACTTTTAAAACACTACAAGCCCATCTTTAAAATCAAAGTGCTAAGTTTCTTAATAAGGCCAAATTGCCCCTAAGGGTCTTTGCCTATAAAATTTGTAAATAAAATTTCAAGTGATAATTACCTCATTCTTAGGGTTGGAAGGAACATCAGTTCATTGAGCATAAGGGTATGATAAGAATGAGTTATTAAGCAACATAATGAGTTTGAATGAACTCGAGACTTTTTTAAGAGATTGTGATATGTTTGGGACCCAGTCCTTGGATCTTTCTCATACTCTTTTGGATACCTTGAAGAACGATTAAACTCATTATGTCTTGCTTGAGAAATCATCTATACATTTAAATAACTAGGACCAACCAAGTATTACATAGGATTTGGTAGGTCTGTGATGAACCTATCTATAGGCTTTACTTTCCTACAAATTATAAATGTTTACTGCAAAAGATACTAAAGTTTCAGGTGGATGAACGAGAAGACTCAACAGGTACGCTTTTGTAGTTTAGAGTACCTTCTTTACTTGTACTTTCTTTACTATATTTTTCATGCTTTTATACTTGCATGTTAAATAACAATGTCACCCTGCATGTCAAAACCAAAACCTTTAAGATAGCCAGCAAACTATAAAACTAAAATCAAACAAGATAACTCACCTCCATAACATTCTAAATATAAGACAACTCAAAATTTGATCACAAAAAAAATGCAACTAAATTAAAACGTCTCTCTCGGATAATCGAGAATTCATCGGAGGAGGTAACCTATGGTTGCTAATGAGATTTCCCATGGTCTGAATGAAAGTATGGAACTCATTAAGTTGAGTTTAGCAAATTCATTTGGAATAAGTGAATCTGAAAGAAAATAGTGGTGTCAGAATGAGGGAACGTGGGATCCTAACCGTTGTCGCTTTAATCAACTTTAACATCCCACATAATATTTAAAATAATCATAACCTTAGGTAACACTTGATTTGACATCATAACTTGACACATTAGAAAACTTAAACTTGCTATGACGAGGAGCTTGGAGCTAGCATCGTGAGCAGCACGACCATCTTCAACGGCAGAACATGCCTACACCAGCTAGACCATTCCTTAGAACTAAACAACAATCCATAGGATTTTGAGGTTATTTGCTTATGCAACATAAATCCTCAACTTATCTTTAGTCCTTTGTATAGCTCTACTATGCAATTTAAGCCCAAAATTATTTTAGGATTCTGAGGTCGACGTTCGTTACGACCTAAATCACCACGTCTTTCAGGCTATTTGTGTGATCATTTCACACGAATATAATCGCTCATTAATAAAATTGGCAGGATAAAATATTCAACAGTTATATTCTCCAAAACTAAAGTCAAACAGTAGGACAATTTGAGAAGTCACTGAGGTTCTCCTCAAGATCTATGACATCCCCTAGTTCTTCTTCCTTTGGATTCCAAAATAAAATGTTCCAAATTTGAGTATTTCCCCTTTCACACCTCTTTGTCTGATCTTGTTGAAAATTCATATTCTTTGGAACTCCTTGAAGATAATACCCCTTAATTTTTATCGAGAGTTTTCTTAGGTAACTTCAGTTATCTAAGATGTCATTAACTATAATGGCTTGCCCTTATAGGAAGCTTTTCTGAACCCAGCTTAATATAAACTCTATTTAATTTTTCATGTTAAATAGAGGAACTTATCGGCTTATAATAAAAATGGTTTCACAGACTTAAACGGATGTCATATAATCTTTAGTTTATTTAATCGAGCCTTACCAGTAAGTAGTGTGTTTATCCTTCGAGATAGGTACATTACTTGCGGTATTTGACTCATTTATTAACTACTGAGGATATGAGATCGTTTAGATCTTGTATTTTCAAAATTTAAAATACTTTTTTTTCTAAATATACATATTAAGTTAAATTTAAACGGGTGTCGGAATATCCATCCTAGCAGCCGACAACTTCACAACTCCCAACTTTTTAGTGTCGATAGGGCAGTTTGAATTATTTAGAGCCTTCATTAAACAGCCTAATGAAGTTCGTGTTGTTCTTTGGATTTTGACACTGCTTCTCTATAAAATGGGGCCTCTGGCACCAATTTCTGGCGCCTCTAGCTCCAGTTCTGGCCCCTCTGGCGCCAAGATCATGAAAATCTCCATTTTTGCTCCAAATTTTCTCTTTTTTGCTACTTTTTGCTCCAAATGCCTAAAATTAATATACCCGCAATAAAAAAACATGAAAATATCCTTCTTTAAAGTGCAATATCACCAAAATAATCATAAAATGTATAAATAAACAGTACATTATTTTGGTGTATCATGTACCTATGGAGAAACTTAAAAAATTATTAAGAAATGTCATGATTCTTATTTTAGGATTGATAAAATGACATATAAAATTTTACAATCTGGAGTTTATTGGTCTACAATATTTAGATATGTTAATACTTATGTAAAAGCATGTGATCAATGTTAGAGGGTAGGCATAATTTCTAGATTAAATGAAATGCCCCTCAATATTACTTTAGAGGTTGAAATTTTTTATGTTTAGGGTTTAGACTTCATGGGACCATTTATACCATCTTTCAAAAATATATTCAAAATAATTGTTGTAGACTATGTTTCAAGGTGGATAAAAGTTGTAGCTTTACCTCTCTATGATGCTCAAAGTGTTGCAAAATTTTTAAAGAGAAATATTTTTAATAGATTTGGGATGCCAAGAGTAATAATTACAGATGAGGGAAGTCATTTCAGGAATAATCAGATTGAAACATTAGTAAAAAAAATGGTATTAAACATAGAATTGACATTGTTTATCATCTTTAGACCAGCGGTCTAGCAGAATTGTCCAACCTAGAAATTAAAAGAATTTTAGAGAAATCTATAATCCTAATAGGATGGATTGGTTTGATAGACTAGATGAAGCATTATGGGCTTACTGGATGACATATAAACCTCTTATAGGAATGACCCCACATAAACTCATATTTGGGAATGTTTTTCAATCACAAGTAGAATTGGAGCATAAAGCTTATTGGTATATCAATAAATTTAATTATAAATTGAAAGATACTGGTGAGAGAAGATTATAGCAATTTATGAGCTTGAGAAAATAAAAAACGAATCTTATGAGAGTGTGAATATTTATATGAAAATTTTGAAATTATGGCATGATCAAAAGATTTTAGAAATGAATCTAAAACCTGGACAAAAAAATTTACTATACAATTCAAGATTGAAATTATTTCCTAGGAAACTGAAGTCTAGGTAGTTAGGGCCATTCATTGTAATAAAAGTTTATCCTTATGGTGTTGTGAATATCAAAGATCTGGAAAATAATAAAATTTTCAAAGTGAATGGACATAGGCTGAAACCTTACTTTGATGGAAATAGATCTATATCTAATGAAATCTTGATGTTAGGTCAACCTGAGTAAGATGTGGATACGTCAGGCTGACAACGTTAAACCAAGTGTTTTGTGGGAGGCAGTCCATAATTATTAGAATGATTTAAGTTTAGTTATTTTAGAATTGTTTGTTTGCATTTGCTTGATTGAGTTTGAGAGTCGCACATGTGTTGTTACTACTTAAAATGATTTAGTTCTTGACCTAGGGGAGGTTAAGACATTTATTTGGACCTTTGGCGGACCAGTGCTTTATTGTGCACTGATGTCTGGGCACCAAAATCTGGCACCTAGGTGCCAGCATACAGAGAGCCTGGCTCCTAGGTGCCTAAATATGGCGCCTAGGCACCACGATTACATGTTCGCAAAATGAATAGGTTTTGTGGTTTTTCTGATGATTTTTTCCATTTTAAAACCCCAAAACCTTCAGATGATTTTGTTTTTCATCACTTTAGAAGATTTGAGAGCGATAAAAGTCTTAAGATCTTAAAAGGTGACAAAAATCATGGATTGCAATGCTTTGGTAAGTCCAAATCTTGGAGTTTATGATCATAAGAAGTTCATAAGCAAAGAGCATAGGACTTCATGACAAGACATTAGCGAAGAAAAAATTGATAAAACAAAGAGTGTTCATCATGCTTGGATAGCAGATCAAGGAAATTATTGCGTAGAAGCGTTGGGAAGTGTTTTGCTACACCACTGCCACTATTGTGTTCTCTGTTGTGAAGGCGTTTTATGCAAATCTTCATGGATTAAATCAAGAGTTGGTATATGTTTGAATTAAGTTAGTACCTTTCACTCTTACAAAAATCAATGAGTTGTTCTTGGTGGATGGCGTTCCAATTTGTGAATTTTCTAACTTTTCTCTGATAAGAGACAATTTAACTGAGATCTTCAGAATACTAACAAACACCGATGAATGTTGGAAATTTAGAAGCAATTCC
This sequence comes from Phalaenopsis hybrid cultivar, assembly GCA_002079205.1. Taxonomy (NCBI): domain Eukaryota; kingdom Viridiplantae; phylum Streptophyta; class Magnoliopsida; order Asparagales; family Orchidaceae; genus Phalaenopsis; species Phalaenopsis hybrid cultivar. The sequence goes on along the minus strand of JXCR01114598.1, from coordinate 74,095 downwards.
AAGGTTAGTTTTTTTGTTGCAAGATTACATTCATTTTCTATGCCTTGGCACGTCTTCATTTCTGCCAATCTACTTCCTACAAACATCAAGGAAGTAACAAAGGAAAGTGGAATCCTCAATTATTGTATTAAGACGTGAAGACCTATTGATGTGGGGGCAGTTATTTATAAATTCATTATTGGAGTTGCACTCAATGGATCTATGACTTGGCTTGGACACCCTACAGTTATTTTTTCACTTTATAGTCAAGCTCAGGTCCTTTATGATAATTAGGAGAAGATACTTGTTCCCTGGAAGCCCATGGACTAGTCTATCTTGAGGTGTGACAACATCGATCTTTATATGGTATATGAAGGAAGTTCTTATATGAGTTACTCTTCACACCTTTCCTCATTTTCTGCATCTCAACGTACTAACATTTTGGTAAGTATCTTGGAGGTAGTGGGGAATATAAAGAAAGAGATATCAGTGATTCATAATTAGATCAGTAGTATTACTGATCAATCCTTCATTTGGATTGGCAAATGAAACAACAGTCGGATCACACTGTCGTAGTCCATGATGCACATGTTCAGATGTATAAGAAGAATGGCTGGATCATTGAAGATTTTGTGGACTTCCCAAACTATCACTTCTACAATTTGTATGTGCCTTAATTTCTTGGAGATATTAGAGAAGTGGAGAGTGAGGTTGATGACAATTTGGAGTGATTTTTCGTAGTAGCTTTTATATAGGCATGTTGTTGTGTTGTGTGTTTGAAAATGTTTGGTTTTGATTGAGCATTAGCTCTGTAATGTTTTTGAAGGCTTTCTAGTATTTAGAGTATTTGAATGCTTAAGAGTTTGTGAGTGATTTCAGAATTTGTGTTTTAAGATTGTGAGTGTCGTGTATGAGTGTTAATATGGGGATTGGATTTATATTTAAATATAGGTGCTTATTTGTGTTTTGTGAAAATTAGGTGTTTGAAGTTGTTTAAACATGTTGAATTTGGCTTGCTAGGTTTCATAATGCCTTGGTGTGCATCACTCGTTGTTGAAACCTAATAAAAAAAATGAAAAACCAAAATATGGGCACTGGCGCCGTGATAAACCTAAAATATATAGTATTTTTATACCTATTTTTGAGATATTGTGCTTTAATTAAAGGTATTTGTGTGTTTTTCTTTCAGGCACAATCAAATGGATGAAAAACACTAAAAAGAGTGAAAAATGATCAAATTTGGAGCAAAAATAATGAAGGTGCAAAAATTAACTGAGGCACCTAAGCTTCAGAGAGTTGCACCTAAGCGCCAGGTACCCATGCTTAAGTGTCAGAAGTATTTATTCAATGATTTATTGAATTTGAATGAATTTTTGAAAAGGTGTTTGAAGCAACCCTGAGTAAGAACGTGGAAAATAGACCACAGACACGAAAATTCATTCCATTGGCTTTTAAAAGGAGGCAACATGTAGAATATTCATTGAATGGAGACAGATTTTGAAGAGGCACCAAGGCACCTTTTGGATTCTCATATAAAAGACTTGGATCATCAAAGAAGAGAGGCCAACCATTAGACATCCACAGCCATCATTCATCCAAGTAATCGCCGATGCCGCCGCCAGCCACTTTCTTTTTATCTTGAGTGTTAGTTTGTATTGTAAGTGAATGAAGAGAATTTAAAGGAAATTCAAGACATTTGGTGGAGAGGATTTGAGATAAGTGTTAATCTTTGTGACTACATTTGGTTTTAATTTAAATTTCTTATTTGTGTGCATGATTTCTACTTTTAAGCTCATGTGTGATTGTGTTTCTCCATGGATTCTAGGTAGTTTTCTTTATCTTTTTCATTAAAATGATAAGTGATTAAGTTTTTAAAAGAATTTTTTTGAAGTATTAGACTTCAATGTTGGAAAAAGTTGTGATGATTTGAAACATTGTACTTCATTTACTTCTTGATTTATCCAATTAAGATGTTAATACCTGTTGTGAGAACATGTAAGATCTGAGATGGTATTGTCTCAGTAAACAAATGGTAAGAATCACGTTAGATTTCATGGATGAGAATGTAGTTCATGGAGTTGAGTGCAAATAAATAAGGAAATAAACTTTTCAAGAGTGTAGAAATAGAGGACTTTAGAGTGACAGGCTAAAGCCCTCAATTTGATTTATAGTTTTAGGTTTTGATAAGAGATGTTAGCCCCCAGGTGGAGGGAGAAGAGGAAATTTTAGAGTGAGAGCTAGTATCTTCCCTACCTAACTAGTCTTCAAGACTATTCAAACTATTGATTAACTAATGTTCTTTATAGCATTTCTAGTAAGGGTAAGAAATATTATTGCTCCTATTTGGTTTAACACATTTAGCATACTTCCACAACAAAATTTTTATACTTATTATTGATTCATGATAAGGAAAAAGATATTTTACTTATATTGCCTTCATCTTGCAAATATTTTGTTAAGTTAATTAGTTGCTTACTTTATTTTCATAAATCAAAAATTACAAAAAGAATCAAATTTTCATTCGTATTATAGCATCTTAAGTTTAAGTAAAAATATTTTGCAAAGTATAATTTTTGTTATCTAAAGTTCTTGAGTTTTGCAAAAGTGCATATTGCTAGTTTTCCTTGTGGGTTCGATATTCAGGGCTTAATCAAAAGTTTTATATTACTTGATAATGATACGTATACTTGTGTAGTATCCCATATTTAAATATTATAATTGTATTTTTATTTGTTTCATAGTGAAAAATTTACCTAGCTTTTGCTTGGGAACAAGTTTTTGGCTTTGTTGCAAAGTAAGAATCACTATTAAGGAAATTAAGCTTATAATCACATACATCGCATTTTACATCTATATTAAAAGTCAGGATCGCGTCAAGGCACCAAAATCTGGCTCTAAAGTGCCAGAAACCTGAGAGCATGGCACCCAGGCGCTAAAATTGGCACCTAAGTGCCGGCTCATCTTGAACAAAAGTTTGAGTTAAAAACTCAATTTTTACATCAGCTATCAACTTCTTCTTCCCTTATTTTTTGGAAAAAAATGTAGAGGCTTCTTAGGGCTTCTCAAATCTTGAATTTTGGAGCAATTTCTTGACTCAAAAACTTTGGATTTGATCTCCTCAAGGTAAGAGCCTCGCTTTAATGCAAAAATTTTTTATTTTCACCATGGATTCTTCTCACATTGCTCATGTGCTGAATTTTTGGATTTTTTGAAAGAAATGAGTGATGAATCCATGGTAGAAAGTTTCTTACCTTAGAAAATAGTTGTTGGGAGTTTAAGAAAATTATTTGGAATTTATGTGAATTTTTTGGAATTTTTTATAGATTATGACTACTAAAAGAAAGCGAGGAAAAGGAAGATTTAAGTTCCATTCTGAGAAATTTTCTAATATAAAGGCTCGATATAGATACAAGGATCTCCTTGTAAATAGAAAGTTGATTCAGGAGATGGATTTCTCAACCCCGAGGGAGCAGTGGAAAGTTTGATAATTGCCCGACACTGGGAAAGTTTTTGTTATTTCACCGCTATTGCAGTAATTTCCATTGTATGGGACTTTTATGAAAATTTATCTAAAGCTTCTAATGATCAAGTGTATGTTTGAGGAAAAAGAGTAGAAGTGACTCTGGAGCGCATCAATGCTCTATTCCAGCTACCAAATATTATTAAGTGTGAGTATTCTTCATTTGAGTCTTTTGATTCACAATTGGACGAGGTGATAGTGTTTTTGACTAACAGAAGAGGAATTTGGAAAATAAAGAACAATCAAAAGGCAAACATCTCTACGTCAATGTTGAATGCACCCTCTAAGGCTTGGCACTGAGAAGAAGCTTGAGGGAATGTCTAATTAAAAATTGGCTTCACTGAAATCATTTTAAAGAAAAAGACTTAATTACACTTTTTGAACTTTTATTTTCTGCAATATTAGTTTACCTTTACTAGTAGAGTTCTCTCAAATTCTATCTATTATTTTTCTAAAATTCATATGTTTTTCAAACTACAATTAATATTTTAAATGAATAGAAGAATTAGAATTCCTAGACATGATTGCAAAATATTCTTATGCCTTATTTCTAACTTAAATTATTAAGATTTTCCTAAATTCATGACTACCACATTTACAGGATAAAACTATAAAGGTCTTTAATGAAACTAACTACCACATATTAAAACATGTTAACTTATTTTTTAGAGGATATAAGTTAATTTAAGAAAAGTAACAATTAAGTAGGGGGATTTTGACATGCCTAAAACATGTTTCTTTTATTTGTATATTTAATGTTTATTTTTAATGATATTGCGCTTTAATGAAAGGTATTTTTTATGTTTTTGGTTGTAGGTACACTAAGTGGAGTAAATGGGGCGCATGAAGTAAATTGGAGTCAAACGAAGCACAAAGGCCAAATTTGATTTAGCGACAGACAATAGAGAACACAGTGCCTAAGCCGCTGAATCCGGCGCCTAAGCGCCAGTGACGATTATCTAAAAGATCCATTGAATTTGGACAAATTTTGAAAAGGTGTTAGAAGAGACATTTGGGGATTTCGAGAGGTCTATTTAAAGAAACTTTTGGAGGTTCAATAGAGAGACATTTTGGAAGAAGAAAAGGGAGACTACTGTAGAAAAGTGGATACTTCTTAGAGAGGAGAAAGTATTGAAGGCTTGCTACAGATTTGGAGGAGAAGCGGATAAGTGAGAGATATCTTCTTCACTACAGATTCCAAGTAAGTTTAGAGTGAATTGTAAGGAGAGTGAGTGATTCAAAGGAATTTGAAGGACTTCTTAGGACAGATTTTAAGATAAGTAGTGAACTTTCTTTATTTTATTTTATCTTGTTTTGTAAGCTTTTATTTATCTATAAATCCAGGTATTTTTGTTTCTTCCCCATGAGATCTGAATAGTTTCCTTTATCTTTCTACTCACAGTAAGGAATAATTATGTGTAGGAATGTAGTTTAATAGAAGTGCTTTTAAAATTCCATAAATTGTGATGATTCAAACTGAATGCTTCATTTACTTGTCAATTTTGTCAATTAATTTGTTAAATTTCATTGTAAAATGTAGTGGACCATTGTCATGGGCTATGTTACAACACAGTAAGAATCACATTTAGCCTCATGGATGAGAATGTAGTCCATCAGGTTAAGTGCAAATAAATTGTGAAATAAGTTTTGATGGGCGTATAATTGAAAATTTTAGGGTTACAGACTAAAATCCCCAATTTGGTGCAGATGTTTGGAAACTAACGCGAGATGTTAGCCCTCAGGAGAGGGGAATTGGGAACTCTAGAGTGAGAGCTAGTATCTTTCCAACCTAACCACTGGATTAGAGACCAAACTCTGGATTAACCAATGTTATTTATACACTTGACCGAGGGTAAGGAATAAAATTTCTCCTATTTGGCACAATAACTTAGTTATCTTTTAAAATTATTTTCCTACACTAATTATAAACTCATTGCAGGGGGAATGATATTTTATTCAAATTTGAACTCTTCATACATTATTAGTTAAGAGTAAAGGTAACTTTGCATTTTAAAACCCTTTTTTAATTATCTTGCATTTACAGTTACATTTTCTTAACATACTTGCATCCTTTAATTCTAAAGCATTAGATATTTCTCAAAAACTTGTGATCCTTTCATATATAAGTTTTTCAATAGTTAATAGTGGTTTTATTAAAGTCAATTTTATAAGAGTTTTCGTGTTTTCGCTTGGGATTGATATTGGGGTTTTTTTTACAAAACTTGAAATGAAACATATACTTGCATAGTACCCATAGTGTGTGCATTTTTTTTATCATCTTATATAATATTTTATTTTTCACACTAGTCGCTAAATATAAATTGGGTCTAGCTTTTGGTTGTAACTTTGAAATTAAATAATTGTGTAATTGTGGGTCGGTTCAAGTCTCAAACCTAGGGTCCTAGGCTTTGAAAAACGACACATGTGTGAAGCAAGGTCCCATTGCACTCAGGTGGACATCTCACACATACAACATCAAAAATGATACCAACAGTGACCGCATAAATTGACTAGTAATTTGACTTTTTAATCAAGACAAAAATTTAATAAAATAAAATAAAATAACTCTTTGGTATCCTATGTAGAAATAGAAAATAAAAGGTTGAAAAAACTTAAAAGAATTTGGATAGACATTTTGAAATTTAACATTTAATTTTAATTATAATTTTTTGAGTTTCTTATTATTGCTTTTTATTTATATTTGCTTAAAGATGATCTTCTAGATTTGATCGCATCTTAGGCCTTTACAATTGATTATATAATGGGGGTTTTAAAGTTTGATTAAAATTCTACATCAACTTACATTCACTTAAGAGATCATTACTCTTATAAAGTTGATGTAGAATGCTTATAAAAATCCAAGCCTTAACTCAATTTCACTAAGTATATACGGTGGTGAAGTGCTAGTACGCGTTAGTATACTTATAAATTAAAATAGGTAGAGGAGTGTCTATTAGTAGAGATAATCATTCAAATAATAACGCCTATAAAATTAGTTCAACATATTTTCCTAAGGGATTAGTTACAAAATATCATAACTCGTTATTCTTTTTATCTTCAATACATTAGATGCAGTGAAAAGAGGATCAAATCATATGATAAAAGGCATCATTGACTACAATCATGTAATGTAGGATCCCTAAGTTATATTAAATCTTCACTTATTATATGGTAAGGCACATTTATGTAGGATAAATATTATTGGTAAACAAATATAATGAATAAGTTTGAAATATAATATTATTATGTTCACCAACAATATTTTTAATTAAATATTATATGTGCATGGAGCCTAAGAAATTTGTGTTAGTGTTAATGTGACATTTATAAATGATAATACTAAAGATAGGATGTAGCAAGCAAAATCCATATAATTTTATAAAATAAGACCAATAGTTCACTAAAGGAGCTTTAAGAGTATGGTCATTAAGAAAAAATGGGTCAACAGTTGGCCTTCCAAAAGGAACATAGATATAATTGTGTTTTTTTTGGCTTAGTGTATAATAGGTCCGCATACTTTATCAGTCTAGCTATAGTATCCTTCCTAGGAAGGAGAAGATCACTATATGTGAAATAAGAGGGTGAATCAGATTTCTAGGAAATTTCTTAAGTTGGCTTAATTGGAATGGGTAATATAAAATTTATATGATAGCCTTGTATATAGCCATCATACTCTTCCCAATTATAAAATGCATGATTAAGAATATATTAACTTAAATCAAAAGAAAATTGATAGTTTTTATTAAGGAAAATAAATTAAATAGAAAATGTTATGAGTACAACAAGATCATTAACAAATACTTACTGAACCAAAAATAAAAATAAAATAATAGAATAGAAAAAGAAATATAATATGTAATTGGATCATCTATCTTGAAGCTTAGCAAAAAAAGATATGGTGATAGTTTTCTAATAAAAAAATAATAAATAATAATCATTTTATACATAAATATGATAAAATTGAGCTATTTCAAAAACTTCCAGTGTACTCTCAACAATAACTTCAACAATTAATGAATTGACCAACATTAAAAGTCTAGCAAGAATCAAGACATCAACCACTATCTTTAGAAAAGAATTAGAACTTGGTTTTGAACTTTTGGAATATATCTAAATTAATGAGGTCTTTCCACAAATCGATAAAGAGAATCATTATGAACATTAAGTGTAAGGTTTAGCACAAAATATTTTGAATTTGTTAAATCAAGATAAAACTTGAAAAATTGAAATAATATATGTATAAAGATATGGCAATAGTAGTGTGAAAATATTTATAAATTATAACTTCTACCAATATCCAAATGATGAAAGCAAAATCACACATTCTTATAACAAGGGTTATAACATTTAATTCCACCAAGATTCTAGCCATAAAGGGCTAGTTAAAAAAGTTTTGTAGTACCCACTTCTAAAGGCTTTCAAAAAAAATAAAAGACAAGGAGAATATGGTAGATGGGTTGAAATAGTATAAAAAAAATTAGAAAAATGAGAAACAAAAAATATTGATAGTAGACTACATAGCATGAGCAAAATGGGGAGGCCATTTAACAGGCATATTGGGAGGCCTCATATATAATTTAAGCATTATGTGAATAGTATGATATAGCATGGTTAGAAAGAAAATCTTACGATGAATGACAATAATTGATAAGCCCAACAAATAACTCACCTATCAATCATAAATTAGATGAAATTATACATTGCTTCATTATTAGAAGGACCCATTAAAAAATTTCCAATAAGTGGCTCTCCTCTTCTTTTAATGAAGAAATATCTATGATAGTGCATAGATGTTTTTTCATTAAAAAAGATGAGAGCAAACTTGTTCTAAAAATTTAAAGATTATTTTTTGTTGTTGAATTGTTAAATTCTAGTGAACTTAGTGAAGAATTATTGAGTGGAGAGGGGAAAACTTACAAAGCATATGAACTAAAACAAAATTAATAAGTAAGAACAAGAATGAGGTAATGGATGTGTGTCCATTTAGGATTAAAAAAATTAGAGGAGCCTTAGAAAAATTAAGCACCACTTGAGACTGAGAAGGCAGCATCACTAAAGGTCAACCAATAAACTTTAAGGAATAATTATAGAAGGAAAATGGACTTGAGAAAACACCTATGAAATAACAAATGAAGATCCCCTAATAGTGATCAATAAAATATAATGAATACAACCATGATCATAAAAGCAGATAAATATCTATAATTTATGAGAGAGTAAAAGAGTATGGTAAAACATAGGTTGCCCTCGTTTTTATAAGGTCCAACAGCTGACGTAATAATAATGCTATAAGGTGCCTACATCAAAGATAGCCCAAAAATTTAATAATAAGAAGTAATAAATCCCTTATAAGGGATAAATGCATAAGAGCTCAAAGGGGAGATTCAGGCCAAATGCTCTTGGATTTACACCCATAGATCATGTTCACAGAGGATGGGATGTCCTCGGAGAGTATATGAAAGGCTATCGCAAGGAAGGAGGTGGACACAATAAAAAATTTATGATGTCCTCAAGCCTTTGACATCAAATTAATTTAAGTGTATGACAAGGTTGACTCTTCCAATAGGGAGATGAAATGATATAAGCATAAAATATTCAAACAATTATGTTTTCCTTGAGAATTTATTGATGATGTTTTCGGGATTCGTTTAGAATCATGACTTCCCTCATAGTGAAGAGATATACATAAGAGTACATAAGCAACCAACTATGAGCTATCAAACACTACCAGTATGAAGTTGGATGAACAAGAATAGTATATTGGATGTTAGATAAAGTTATAAGTTGTTGATTTAATGGCTTAAATCATTAACCAAACCTTTCTTCATTTTAGTTGGTAATTAATGATCCATAAATTTTTTTTCAATGAAATGATGAAATTAAAAATATTATTAATTAAACCAACAATAAAGTATACATATGAAATAAAAACCTTAGCCTTGCATAATCACACGCATTAATTTTTAATCATGATAATAAACACAATCAATCATGTGTATCCTATGATCAAGTGTACCTTTAATGAAAATTTTATTTCCACATTCAAATGATAGTAAATTTTTTTTTTTCAAAAGTAGATCACACCCACACCAATATGTAAAATAACTATATATATATATATATCTATTACCAACTAAAATATATAATGTTATCAGGTTGGCATAAGGTGAACTGTTAAACTATATAATGGAGGTAGTTAATTAGGAAACAAAAGTTAAATGAAAAAAAAATTGTATAACCCAACAAACATATTATAATTTAATTTATTGAAATGTGGATTCATTGATTTAATAGGGAAGAGTTTGAATAATGAATAAAATTATTTTCTTACTTTTATAGTGTTAATTAGTGAAATCAAGTTGATGCACACCATATTTTCAATTCACTAAAGTTCAAGATTTTGCTTGGATATCAAAATTACTGTAGTCTAAAAATGGTCGATCTATGAATTTCACTTTAATGATAGACTAAGGATGTAGGGAGTACACTTAGGAAGTCAAAATAATTTGATTGGAGATGGTGGTTGAAAGGAAAGAGTCAACTGATTGTTTATATTATACAAAACTCTATAGCCCATTCTCAGAATTTGAATTTATGATTTCTTTTAGTGGAAGAAACACATTATGGAACTACTTGAGAATGATAAGTAACGTCTATAAATGTTAATGAAATTATTTTTTAAAATTTCAAAAGGCGTGGAATCTAAGTAAAAGCTAAGGCTAGGTCAATGTGTTTGTGGTGGTTGAGGGGGCACACGCGTAAGAATCTATAGAGGGATTAAAATGACTTAAAATTTTATTAGAAGATTATGTACAGAGAAAATGTTGTATTTCCAAGTGTTTTAAGGGTGATGAATGAGCTATGATGATAGTTAGGTTAGGAAATATGAGACTTGCATCTCAATATCTCATATAAAGGTATCCAAATCCTTAATCAAATATCTAACTATAAAATAAATTAATCAAGTAATATAACTTTTTTCATATAACTTGAGTAGCTTAAAAAAATTTCATAAATATGTTATTAATTTATAAAATCTTAAGGAAAAAATAATATCTCAAACACAATGTAAATAAATAAAAGAGGTTGATCTCAAGCCTCACCATATGGTCATCTACCTATAATGTAAGGGTGAATGGGATAAAGCTAAAGGGAAAGAAGAGGCATGGTTGCACATAGAGTGAATGAAGAGATTAAGTGTTGGATGCTTCATCATCACTTCACGGGAGATGTATACTAAAGCATGGAGAGATGAATTTGTAAAGATTAGCGACCCAAGTGTGAGTAGTAGTTAATAGAGGCTAGAGAGCATAATAAAAAAAAGAATCAAGATCCAAAAATGGGTCATGGACGGTAGAAACTTTATTTTTAATTTCTTGAAATCTTACATTATATGGGACTACGATCATTATATTGATTCTTAGCCTTAGATTTTAATCCATTGGCTAAGATTAAAGTATAATAAATACAAGCATTTATATAATTCAAGAGTGTATGTGTGTGCATGAAAATAGTGTGTTTTCCTATAATTTGTATCAAATGTATACATATCAATATAAGGATATCTCTCATCTCCATACTCTAAACAAAAAAATTTAAACCCAACTGAATCAAGCTTAATGAGATTTCTAAAATCTTACTCACCCTAGTTCTTTTGAGATTCACAATAACCAACTCAACTTTGAAAACACTCAATGTCACTACACTAACTCATTCTCATTAAAATTAATAAAGCATCTTAATATTCTCAAGAAGGTTGGTGCCATCATGCTTTGCATATCCAATCTCCAACCAAGCCCATTTTGGCTACAAAACTTCATAGGATAAACTTGCCCATCCTTATGAAATTATATTATGTTGTTCTTTACATTCAATGTTTGGTAATCCAATACCCTAGTATTATGCTATGTACCTAAGAAACCTTTCCTTTTGAATAATTATTACACATGTATCAAGCCACATCTTGGTTTAGGGTCACAAGAATATCATCCCTACCCATCCCTTCAACTAGCTAAACCATACAACTTAGATCGCCCTCAAACAACTTTTGCCTTGTATTAACAATGGTCTATCCAAACTACCTAAGAGTCCATCATTTAAGAAACATTTGAATTTGCTCTCTAACATCTAGCTAACCAACCATCACCTATCCAAATTGATGATCGATCTATACCTTTGAGAGGATCCAATAAAAAAAAAACATTTTTCTTGCGACTTAAGCTTTCTAGATTCCCAACCTCTTCATCGGAGGACATTCTATTAGTAACTCATCTTATCATAGAAGGAGAACTCTTCGTGTAGATTTTCTCCAACCTCAACCCTTATAATGACTCATCCAATCAACGACTTCAATGTGCCTTCCAAACTCTTCAATGACCACTTTTATCTAACCTACATCCCACTAGCTAGTCTCACATATACAGATCTATATAAATCAGCATAAGTATTGCAAATAATTTAAGCAAATAAAAAAATCACAACCCTTGAAACATGCTACAAATTACCACCACTCCAGAGATAGAATGTCTCATTTAGCATTATAATCCCTTACATCTAAAACGTTAAATTCCATATAATCACTCTTCTCAAGAACATACTATCATGTGATTGTCCATCATCTGTCAGTTGCTATAAGATCTCTTCTTAGTGGGCCACAAGCAAAATGACCTATGAACCACATCATTTAAGCATGTTTTAAAAGAGGAAATTTATTATTTTGGTATATCTAAGGATATATGACTTCATTCCATGTCATTTCACGTCATTTTTTATCATATCAATTTTTTTTTTTTTTTTGCACTTTTTCATATATATGAATGTCATATTTCCCTAATATTAAGAATCATTAAAAAATTCATTGAGAAATGAACATAATTCACAAAGAAGAAGACTAACGCTTTCGCTTCACTAGTTTAGTCCCTTTCTTGTCGAAGCTAACTAAGAAGATAATGAACCTTCTATGTTCTATTAAATTTCTTATTCCATGTAGTGCAATCTAACATTTGTGAAAATATACTAACATTTTGCAACATATACAAAATACCAATCTTCTCTCTTTTTCTTTTTCTTTTTTGGTTCTATATCTCATATTTGAAAAAGTGTCGTTCCATAGAAAGATCTTCCAGTAAAATATAAATTTAAGGAAATCTCACAAGATACAACTTTCATAGCCTTACAACATCATTTTCCATAGGTGTGCCTCTTCTTGTGTAGGTCATGAAATTTTATTTGATATCACCTAGCCTTTTTAATCTCCTAGAGAGATCTAAGTGATCTAATATAGTTCTTGCCTCTTATTAGTCATTAGAAAACAAACCTTTCATTCATCTCAAGAACATATCATAGAGGACATTAAAATCCAACAAAAAAAGATTGGGGTCAAATTTTGTATTATTTTCCTAAAGGGTCTTACTTTAATAGGTCAACTCGTTCTTTGTCATCATTTTTTTTTATCTCTACCATTTTCACCTCGCAGACTTCCTCGAGAAGAGGTAAATCATGCTTGTACATCTACAATAATGGAAAAACCATCCACATCATCGCATTTAGGCATCAATGTCCAAAATACATGTTTTAGCTGCCCTAATTGTATTAATCATCTTCTAGCAAAAAACCTACAACCTCATGCTTCTCATAGCTTTGCAACATGCCTCATACCACATGGTCGAACCATTCAATCCTCTCAATTTCTTTCTTGCTTATGTTTAATACAACCATCTCATCTCTCCCTCCAGCTATGAAATATCTCATACTAATAGTTCATCATCCTCTCATTCTTTCCTTCTCTCTTATCGTTTTCTCACATATCATTGATTGCTCTTGAATTGCATAAACCAAACCCCCTTATCATAAGCAATCTTTATTAATTAAAACTAATCAAATAAGTTTCACCTTCCATATCCTTTTGATATAGTCATTATGATTATCCTAATTCTCCAACATCAAATGTATAAGCTTCACGTATCTCCTCTNCTAATTTTCCAACATCAAATGTATAAGCTTCGCGCAACTCCTCATGGCGAATTTGATCACATAACATGAGCCCGCCCCACATCCAATTGCGACCATCATTATAGAGAGGTTATCTAAATCATGTTTGTTCTTAAATATAAATTTTGCATATCAATTATGAAAGATTTTTCAAACCATAAACTTTACCCCAAGAAAGAAAAAATATATTTTAAGCCAAAAAGTCCTACCAAATACATAAATTATTTATAAAAAATAATATTAAAAAAAAATAAAATGCAACAGTGAATCTTCATATTATTTTTATTCCCCAATGCCCTTAGTAATCTCAACTAAGGGGAAAATATTTGCGTACATAAGACGTACGCAGCGCTACATACGTCCAGAGGTTATTCAGGGGGTACAGGGAGTTATATCGGGGTTATACCCCACTGTAACCCCCCTATAACCTCTTTGTAAATTACCTGTAACCTACAAATGAGTTCCGCGCTTCTGTAATTTCATGAGTACAAATAAGTTACACGGAGGTTACAAGGGAATTACACGAAAGTTACAAGAGAGTTACACGGAAGTTACAAGGGAGTTACACGGAGGTTACAGAAGGTATAACCTGAATATAACCCCCCTATATCCCCTGAATAACCGATGTACGCAAATATTTTCCCAACTAAGGACACCTCTTGAACAACCAAAAACAGAGAAAATTATATGGTGCTGCTCTACATGAATATTATCTGCTAAATTTTCGTACAAGTTTTCCATTTTAAATAGACATGAAAGTCTTATGAAACTTTTCTTTTACAAATAGCCATAACATTCAAACCCAAGGGGCCTATCGATTCAATATTAATATAATAATATTAATATCGACAGCCTCCTTATCACTTTTTTTTAAAAAAGAATGAGATGCACATTCTCATGCATAAATTTAAAACATTCAAGTGTTAAATTTGTGTACATGAAAATTTAGGTATGAGATCTAAATACATAAATGTTGTGTGCTTCATATATAAATTTTTCCATCATTTTTGCAAGTTATTATATAAAAAAAAATAATTAGACGGTATAGATTGTAATTGTAACTTTTAAGATGTCACTTGTATATAGATATCATTATTTTGGAAACTAAATTAAATGTCATTTTGATCAATATAATTCCATGAAATGGCATTACGATACTTCTGACTCCTAAACCCGTTAAAAGAAAATAAGACGTGCTCTCTAAAATAAACTAGTCCTCGCGAGAAAAANCTAAATTAAATGTCATTTTGATCAATATAATTCCATGAAATGGCATTACGATACTTCTGACTCCTAAACCCGGAAATGAAGATTCAGCAAAAACTTTTATCAAGAATTATTTGACAGTATGCTGCTAGGCGCTTTCATCACCTGGAAGATCTACATATCTACAGACTACCGATTTTCCTCCATGAAANTTTAACCCAACAAACATATTATAATTTAATTTATTGAAATGTGGATTCATTGATTTAATAGGGTAGAGTTTGAATAATGAATAAAATTACTTTCTTACTTTTATAGTGTTAATTAGTGAAATGAAGTTGATGCACCATATTTTCAATTCACTAAAGTTCAAGATTTTGCTTGGAAATCAAAATTATTGTAGTCTAAAAATGGTTGATCTATGACTTTCACTTTAATGATAGACTAAGGATGTAGGGAGTACACTTAGGAAGTCGAAATAATTTGATTGGAGATGGTGGTTGAAAGAAAAGAGCCAACTGATTGTTTATATTATACAAAACTCTATAGTTCTTACTCAGAACTTGAATTTACGATTTTTTTTAGTGGAAGATACACATTATGGAACTACTTGAGAATGATAAGTAATGTCTAAAAATGTTAATGAAATTATTTTTTAAAACTTTAACTGGCATGGAATCTAAGAAAAAGCCAAGACTAGGTCAATGTGTTGGAGGTGGTTGAGGGGGCACACGCGTAAGAATCTATAGAGGGATTAAAATGACTTAAAATTTTATTAGAAGATTATGTATAGAGAAAATTTTGTATTTCCAAGTGTTTTGGTGATGAATGAGGTAAGAGGATAGTTAGGTTGGGAAATATGAGACTTGCATCTCAATATCTCATATATAGGTATCCAAGTCCTTAATCAAATATCTAACTATAAAATAAATTAATCAAGTAATATAGCTTCCTTCATATAACTTGAGCAGCTTAAAAAAATTTCATAAATATGTTATTAATTTAAAAAATCTTAAGGAAAAAATAATATCTCAAGCACAATGTAAATAAATAAAAGAGGTTGATCTCAAGTCTCACAATATGGTCATCTACCTATAATGTAAAGGTGAATGGGATAAAGCTAAAGGGAAAGAAGAGGCATGGTTGCACATAAAGTGAATGAAGAGATTAAGTGTTAGCTGCTTCATCATCACTTCAAGGGAGATGTATACTATAGCATAAAGAGATGAATTTGTAAAGATGAGCAACCCTAGTGTGAGTAGTAGTTAATAGAGGCTAGAGTGCAAGACAAAAGAAAAAGAAAATCAAGATCCAAAAATGGTTCATGGACGGTAGAGACTTTATTTTTAATTTCTTGAATTTTTACATTATATGGGACTACGATAATTATATTGATTATTAGCCTTATATTTTAATCGATTGACTAAGATTAAAGTATAATAAATAGAAGCATGTATATTATTCAAGAGTGTATGTGTGTGTATGAAAATAGTGTGTTTTCCTATAATATGTATCAAATGTACATATATCAATAGAAAGGCATCTCTCATCTCTATACTCTAAAAAAAATTTAAACCCACTTGAATCAAGCTTAATGTGATTTCTAAAATCTTACTCGCCCTAATTCTTTTGAGATTCACAATAAGCAACTCAACTTTGAAAACACTCAATGCCACTGCACTAACTCATTCTCATTAAAATTAATAAAACATCCTAATATTCTCAAGAAGGTTGGTGCCATCATGCATTGTATATCCAAATCTCCAACTAAGCCCATTTTGGCTACAAAACTTCATAGGATAAACTTGTCCATCCTTATGAAATTATATTATATTGCTCTTCACATTCAATATTTGGTAATCCAATACCCTAGTATTATGTTATGTACCTGAGAAACCTTTCCTTTTGAAAAACTATTACACATGTATCAAGCCAAATTTTGGTTTAGGGTCACAAGAATGTCATCCCTACCCATCCCTTCAACTTGCTAAACCATACAACTTAGATCGCCCTCAAACAACTTTTGCCTTGTATTAACAATGGTCTACCCAAACTACCTAAGAGTCCATCATTTAAGAAACATTTGAATTTGCTCTCTAACATCTAGCTAACCAACCATCACCTATCCAAATTGATGATCGATCTAGACCTTTGACATGACCCAATAAAAAAAAAACATTTTTCTTGCAACTTAAGCTTTCTATATTCCCAACCTCTTCATCAGAGGACATTCTATTAGTAACTCATCTTACCATATAAGGAAAACTCTTTGTGTAAAATTTCTCCAACCACAACCCTTATAATGACTCATCCAATCAACGACTTCAATGTGCCTTCCAAACTCTTCAATGACCACTTTCATCTAACCTACATCCCACTAGCTAGTCTCACCTATACAGATCTATATAAATCAACATAAGTATTGCAAATAATTTAAGTAAACATAAAAATCACAACCCTTGAAACATGCTACAAATTACCACCACTCCAGAGATAGAATGTCTCCTTTAGCAATATGATCCCTTACATCCAAAACATTAAATTCCATATAATCACTCCTCTCAAGAACATACTATCATGTGATTGTCCATCATCTGTCAGTTGCTCAAAGATCTCCCTTAGTGGGCCACAAGCAAAATGGCCCTTGAACCACATCATTTAAGCAGATTTTAAAAGAGGACATTTATTATTTTAGTATATCAAAGGGTATATGGCTTCATTCTATGCCATTTCACATCATTTTTTTCTCATATCAATGTTTTTTTGGCTCTTTTTTATATATATGAATGTCATATTTCCCTAATATTAAGAATCATTAAATAATGCATTGAGACATGAACATAATTCAGAAAGAAGAAGACTAACGCACTCGCTTCACTAGTCTTAGTCCCTTTCTTGTAGAAGCTAACTAGAAAGATAACGAACCTTCTATGTTCTATTAAATTTCTTATTCCATGTAGTGCAATCTAACATTTGTGAAAATATACTAACATTTTGCACCATGCACAAAATACCAATCTTCTCTCTTTTTTTTTTTTGTTGTTCTATATCTCATATTTGAAAAAGTGTCGTTCCATAGAAAGATCTTCTAGTAAAATATAAATTTAAGGAAACCTCACTAGATTCAACTTTCATAGCCTTACAACATCATTTTCCATAGGTGTGCCTCTTCTTGTGTAGGTCATGAAATTTTCTTTGATATCACCTATCCTTTTTAATCTCCTAGGGAGATCTAAGTGATCTAATATAGTTCTTGCCTCTTATTAGTCATTAGAAAACAAACCTTTCATTCATCTCAAGAACATATCATAGAAAACATTAAAATCCAACCAAAAAAAAAAGATTGGGGTAAAATTTTGTATTATTTCCCTAAAGGGTCTTACTTTAATAGGTCAACTCGTCCTTTGTCATCATTTTTTTTTATCTCTACCATTTTCACCTCGCAGACTTCCTCGAGAAGAGGTAAATCATGCTTGTACATCTACAATAATGGAAAAACCATCCACATCATCGCATTTAGGCATCGATGTCCAAAACACATATTTTAGCTGCCCTACTTGTAGTAATCATCCTCTAGCAAAATACCTACAACCTCATAGCTTTGCAACATGCCTCATACCACATGGCCGAACCATTCCATCCTCTCAATTTCTTTCTTGCTTATGTTTCAAACAACCATCTCATCTCTCCCTCCATCCATGAAATATCTCATACTAATAGTTCATCGTCCTCTCATTCTTTCCTTCTCGCTTATCATTTTCTCACATATCATTGATTGCTCTTGAATTGCATAAACCAAACCCCCTTATCATAAGCAATCTTTATTAATTAAAACTAATCAAATAAGTTTCACCTTCCATATCTTTTTGATATAGTCATTATGATTATCCTAATTTTCCAACCATGAAATGTATAAGCTTCACGCATCTCCTCATGGCCAATTTGACCACATAACATGAGCCCGCCCCACATCCAATTGCGACCATCATTATAGAGAGGTTATCTAAATCATGTTTGTTCTTAAATATAAAAAAAATTAAAATGCAAAAGTGAATCTTCATATGATTTTTATTCCCCCAATGCCCTCAGTAGCCTAAACTAAGGACACCTTTTGAGCAACCAAAAAACGGAGAAAATTATATNCCACATCCAATTGCGACCATCATTATAGAGAGGTTATCTAAATCATGTTTGTTCTTAAATATAAATTTTGCACATCAATTATGAAAGATTTTTCAAACCATAAACTTTACCCCAAGAAAGAAAAAAGAAATCAACTTCGATGATATAATTTAAGCCGAAAAGTCGGTGCTGCTCTACATGAATATTATCTGCTAAAATTTTCGTACAAGTTTTCCATTTTAAATAGACATGAAAGTGCTATGAAACTCTTCTTTTACAAATAGCCATAACATTCAAACCCAAGGGGCCTGTCGATTCAATATTAATATAATAATATTAATATTATTTAATATTATTTTTTTAAAATAATATTAAATAATTTAAAACATATAATATTATTTAATATTATTATATTAATATTGAATCGACAGCCTCCTTATCACTTTTTTTTTTTTTTTGAATGAGATGCACTCTCATGCACAATTTAAAAAAGTGTTAAATTTGTGTACATGAAAATTTAGGTATGAGATTTAAATACATAAATGTTGTGTGCTTCATATATAAATTTTCCTATCATTTTTGCATGTTAATATATAAAAAATAATAATAATTAGATGGTATAGATTGTATTTGTAACTTTTAAGATGTCACTTGTATATAGATATCAATATTTTGGAAACTAAATTGNTCTCATACCTTTAAAGGAAGCATCAGACCAGAGCTCTGGGTTCTTTGACATAACCCACTCTGCTAGTTCTGGTGATGCAGCCTTTATGATCTCTATGCACTGGTTGAACTCATCAATCTTGCATGCACAAACAGCACGAATAAGATTATCCACCATCTCATCTTTCAGTTCCTGGGGCCAGGAATCATCAAACTCTGCCTTGAATTCCTGTATGAGATTATTAATACAATAACCATGGTAGGAATCCTCAAAGACCTGAGACACTAACCCTTCCAACCCATTTTGCCTGTTGGACACAAAGGTGATGGTATGGGACATACCGATAGCTGATTTCAGTTGCACTAAGAACCAGTGCCAGTTTTCATCAGTTTCAGCATCAACAACAGCCATGGCAACTGGAAACATATCATTTTCTCCATCAACAGCAGTTGCTGTTAACAATTTCCATCGTTTGGCAGCTTTCAATGTGATCCCGTCAAGAAAAAGAAGGGGGCGGCATCCATGCTCAAAACCATTTATGGATGCATGAAAAGATAAGAAAAGACTGATAAACTTTGAATCATCTGATGTTTGTAAGGTAGCAAAGCTTCCTGGGTTTGTTTCAATAATCTTCTCACAAAACCAAGGCAGTTCGCTTCCAGCCTGCTCTACGGAACCATGGAGCTCTTTCTCAGCGATAGCTCTTCCACGCCATGCCCGATGGTAACTCAATCTCAGTCCATACTCACGCTCAAGATCATTCGCAATGTCCCTTGGCTTATAATCTGGTGTGTCACGAAGCTTCTCCTTTATAACACTGGCGACCCAGCTCTGAGTTGCCAACCGATGGCTTTGCTTGCTATTTTCCCTTTCACATGTGTGGATATGATTCATTTTCTTAATTGTAAAATCTTGATTTGCTGATGACTTTGAAGCATGTATCCGCCAAGTACAATCTTTTGCAGAGCACACAACGGTAACACGAGGTCCTTCACTCTTAATAAATTTGTATACAAAACCTTTGGCAATGGCATACTTGTGCAACACTTCTCGGAACTCTTTTGAACTATCAAAGGCCTGCCCCACACCCATTATCAAATTGTCCCAACCATTCATAATTCGTAGTCGGCTGTCATTGTAAGGAGTGACTTCACCATCCACGGCAGTAATTACATCAGTAGAAGTTCCTGAATCAGCTACAACACTCCTAATTATCCTACAAAAAGCAAACAAATGGGATATTACCTCAATATCATCCTAGTAAAAAGATGATAAAATCATAGTTTAAATACCTGTTCTCCACCTTCTTCAGAACAAAAATATCAATTGTAGGATCTGAATTATAATCAACCATTCTTCTCAAGTCCTTGTCATTTGATATTGTGATCAAAACACGTTTGTTGTTCCGAAGAAAATATTTGATTGAATACAAATCCATATTGCAGCTAAACATGTCGGATATCTCTGTCACAAGTTCATGGAAGTGCATGCCACGATCGATGTCAATTACATGCGCCTCTCCACCAATATAAGTCATTGTTCCATCATTGTTGTTCATAAAATCCCCACCAAACTGACAAATAGCTAGAATCTTCTGTTCAGACATGACGTAGTGTGTCTTCCTGCTTAGTGAATTTGCAAGTTCAATTGTTAGAAGACGGTTAAAATGATTGAAAGCATTTAAAAAAGAGTGCCTCCTAATAAAAACTTTGAAGTAATTAAACTACTCATTCATCTTTGAAACAGCCAAAAATCTCATTTTATGCAAATAATATTCGTTCTTGCAAAATGTGAGTAGCCATTAGTATGGTAGAAAATTGGACCTCTGGATGCTAAGCACATAATTGTTGTCAGTAAAGCATATTGAATAGAAATCACAAAAGACAATCATAAAGTAGTTGGTATGTGGATAATTAAGAGGATAATCATCTTTAGAAGGCCCAATTTTTAAAAAGAAAGTTTTCCATAATAGAAATCACAAAAGACAATCATAAAGTAGTTGGTATATGGATAATTAAGAGGATAATCTTCTTTAGAAAGCCCATATCTTTATCTAATCCAAAGTCCATTCAGGTAATATTTCACATGAGAATGAAAAATCACTTAAAATTTCAATAATAGTGCAGATGATGTTTGATGCTGAAACTCAATATTGTACTTTGCAGCTCCAATGTTTAAAGGTGAAATTATACCAGCCATCCCCCCTCTATTACTTCTACCGGTATCAATCTTCCTATAACTATTATTATGTTAAATGATGACATCATCGTGAAACCTAACATGAATATAATTGAGTTCGTGCAAATCGTAAAGGATTTTGACAGCTTAGAAAATGCTTATTTATTGCACACTTTGGAAAGATTGAATGTTGATATATTAAAACTCCGACCATTGGAGAGCACGTTCATGGGTTTTCAATGGAAAACCATGAACCAAAAGGTTTTATAACTCTAGTGGCATCTTGGAGAATTATAATATATTTACAACTTGAAACAGTTGGCATCAGGAAAATTAAGAGGATAATCTCCTTTATAAGGCCCAATCTTAAAAAAAAAAAGAAGGTTGTCATTCTAGATCTTTATCTAATCCAAAGTGCATTCAGGTAATATATCAAATAAGAATGAAAAACCAGTCAAATTTTCATAGGAATGCATACGATGGCTGATGCTGTAAACTCATCTTGTACTTTGCAGCTCCAAAGCTCTTGAGTTGAAATTATATCAGCCATCCCCCTTCTACAACTTCTATCAGTATTAATCTTCCTTTAACTATAATTGAATAAAATGATGCCATCATCGTGAGACCCAACCTCAATAAGTTTGAGGTCTAGCAAATCTTAATAGATTTTGACTCCATAGTGGATGTTTATTTATTGCAAACTTTGGAAATTTTACCATTGAGCGAAATCACAACTACATGGGTAGACCTCATGCAGCTCAGGGATTGTTGGCTCAACACACTAAATATACAAACTAAATCGAGGAAGAGGCAACTGCATCAAGCACCATCACAAGTTCAAACACATTTGGATTCACAGAGATGTTCATCAGCGCACCAACCTTTAGTTGGTAGAGGTGATGCTCAAAGTACTAATGGATGAAGATGGCTCAACCTCACCTTTAAAATTAGGATAACGTTAAGTATTAAACTTAGAAATCACAAGCAATCACCTCCGTGAGAATCCAAAGTACAAGACCATAAAAAAATGTGTTAAAATATTCAAGTTGAGGTCATGGAAAGACTGATCAATTAAGTTCAATAACCATGAATGAATCTCGAATGTCCTAATGGCTAAGAATCCAAACGGAAAATGATAAATAAAATGGATTTTACCCGTGTAAAAGTGCTTTCTCAAAAGATTATAAACCACTTCCAGCCATCGATTCTACAATAAGGTGTGACGTGCCTAAACTGGAAAGGAGAGGATGATGAAGGCCGCTCGATTAGGAGCATATCACTTGAATAATGGTGCAGACATTGAATGGCTAAAAAAGTCCATTAACCTCAAAAGGTTCTTTTGCAAAATTCAACTTCATAATCTAAAAAGCTTTATTTCCTTAAAAGCATGAATGCTAGAGGAACTTGTGGACCAGGCTCATCCAGAAAAATAATGCACCATAAAACAATAGACATAAACTCTATCCAATATCCTTAAAGGAAAAAGGAGAACAATAAATGTAATAAAGAAGATTGTGATACGTTTAGAATATATAGCACTTATCTGATTACCTGACAATCACGGTAATTAATTAGCCTCACTTGGTGATTGTCATATTTTTCTAAAAAAAGAATGATAACTAAAAAAAGTCTAGCTCGATCATAATAGACTAGAAGCAGAACCGAGCTCACAGATGACAGGAACAAAGTTCATCAATAAAAAGCCATTTATCCAAGCCTCACCAAGAAGAGGATCAATTTAAAATAAAATAAAATAAAATGTGACATTGGCAAAATCTGTCCCTCTTGTATGGGGTTTGCATAATCATGCTCAAAATATATTAGATAAGTTTCCGAACCACTAGTAAAAGTCATCAAAATCAAAATCTTTTAAAAGACTCGTTAAGGACACCGTCAAGCAATGAGTAAGAACTTTACAATCAACCTATTGCAGTTAGGATAATCAAACAGAATTTATGACTCGAGGTTTAGATCAATGATTATGCAGTAGAAGTTATCAGATGAAACCTTGTCTAAAAAGACCCTTCACAATTTGTTTGCAAAGTTTCAAGCGGGAGTTGAGCATTAAAAATTACAATTTAGAATAATGATTTGGGCACTAAAACTCCAAAAGAATATGAAAATTACAATTTCGTTTTTTTAAAAAAAATGATAAATCAAACAGTTAGGGAANAATGTGTTAAAATATTCAAGTTGAGGTCATGGAAAGACTGATCAATTAAGTTCAATAACCATGAATGAATCTTGAATGTCCTAATGGCTAAGAATCCAAACGGAAAATGAAAAATAAAATGGATTTTACCCATGTAAAAGTGCTTCCTCAAAAGATTATAAACCACTTCCAGCCATCGATTCTACAATAAGGTGTGACGTGCCTAAACTGGAAAGGAGAGGATGATGAAGGCCGCTCGATTAGGAGCATATCACTTGAATAATGGTGCAGACATTGAATGGCTAAAAAAGTCCATTAACCTCAAAAGGTTCTTTTGCAAAATTCAACTTCATAATCTAAAAAACTTTATTTCCTTAAAAGCATGAATGCTAGAGGAACTTGTGGACAAGGCTCATCCAGAAAAATAATGCACCATAAAACAATAGACATCAACTCTATCCAATATCCTTAAAGGAAAAAGAAGAACAAAAAATGTAATAAAGAAGATTGTGATACGTTTAGAATATACAACACTTATCTGATTACCTGACAATCACGGTAATTAATTAGCCTCACTTGGTGATTGTCATATTTTTCTAAAAAAAGAATGATAACTAAAAAAAGTCTAGCTCGATCATAATAGACTAGAAGCAGAACCGAGCTCACAGATGAAAGGAACAAAGTTAATCAATAAAAAGCCATTTATCCAAGCCTCACCAAGAATAGGATCAATTTAAAAAAAATAAAATAAAATGTGACATTGGCAAAATCTGTCCCTCTTGTATGGGGTTTGCATAATCATGCTCAAAATATATTAAATAAGTTTCTGAACCACTAGTAAAAGTCACCGAAATCAAAATCTTTTAAAAGACTCGTTCAGGACACCGTCAAGCAATGAGTAATAACTTTACAATCAACCTATTGCAGTTAGGATAATCAAACAGAATTTATGACTCGAGGTTTAGATCAATGATTATGCAGTAGAAGTTATCAGATGAAACCTTGTCTAAAAAGACCCTTCACAATTTGTTTGCAAAGTTTCAAGCGGGAGTTGAGCATTAAAAATTACAATTTAGAATAATGATTTGGGCACTAAAACTCCAAAAGAAAATGAAAATTACAATTTCATTTAAAAAAAAAATGATAAATCAAACAGTTAGGGAGCTATTTTCAAGTTGATTGCAAGACATTGCAACATGGACTAAACTTGACTTGATTTCTTTTGAGTCTTCAGCTGATTCAAACTTGATCTTAAATCATACAGAGGTAGACTTCAACTCAAAATTTGTATGATTTGTGTGTCTAATATTTAAACCCTTAATTCTTATGGGCAGTCAATAATCTAACAAAGTCAATTTGGCCCTGAGATGAGATGAACATAATAAATAGAATCTAAAAAAAAATTGACAAAGGATTTAACCTCAAAATAAAACAATTAAAAAGCACTCCCCATAAAAGAACCATAAAGAAAAATTTAACTAGAATAATCCTAAGTGTCACCTCTAATTACATTAAGGGTCCGTTTGGGGCGGTGTCTACGGAGAGCTTCGTTTCGGCGCCACAGAATTTCGTTGTTTAGGGTGGCTTTCACAGTGGCATTCGCAAAAATGCCACCACGGATATGAGTGTTTCAACGCCGTGTCTTTTACCTGGGTCCATTTTTTGCCTCGCGTTTCGGCGTACTGTCCTCACGCAATTTCTCATTTTTCCCTTTCGTTGCTTTGATTCCTTTTGTCAATTCAGTTGCCTCTCTCCTCCCCTAAACTTCTCATCAATTATAATAAGGGCATATCAAGTATATATTACCCTCAATCTGAATTATGTAAACAATAACAATCTTAGCTTCATGAGACCATGGTTGGCATGGGTTACAAACATAAATATCCAATTAACTGAGTCTCTAACGCTAACCAGGTCTTTTAGCACCATCTCATAGTCTGCAACAACACCGCAATCTAAGAAGCATATGACTGGCATTTTGCAAATCAATATTAACCATCCAACCTAACAATCTTAAAATGTACATGGATGATGAATTAGACTGTGAATGATCACAAAAAAGCAAAAAAAGATAGTAGTAGCATCGAAAAATTGCATTCCACTTGCAATTGACTTTATTGCAAAATTAGCATTCATAAACCTAGGCATATATGTTCTATCATTGCATTTACTGAGATGAGATTCTCATCGAGGTCAGTTTTCACAACCAAGAAATACAGCTAGAACCAAATAACAACTTCGAGTATGAAATTAAAAAAAATTATCTTAAGGGTCACAAAATAGACCTCCCTCAGCATCCATTCAAGCGGTTNTTGCAACATGGACTAAACTTGACTTGATTTCTTTTGAGTCTTAAGCTGATTCAAACTTGATCTTAAATCATACGGAGGTTGACTTCAACTCAAAATTTGTATGATTTGTGTGAGTCTAATATTTAAACCCTTAATTCTTATGGGCAGTTAATAATCTAACAAAGTCAATTTGGCCCTAAGATGAGATAAACATAATAAATAGAATCTAAAAAAAAAATTGACAAAGGATTTAACCTCAAAATAAAACAATTAAAAAGCACTCCCCATAAAAGAACCATAAAGAAAAATTTAACTAGAATAATCCTAAGTGTCACCTCTAATTACATTAAGGGTCTGTTTGGGGTGGTGTCTACGGAGAGCTTCATTTCGGCGCCGCAGAATTTCGTTGTTTAGGGTGGCTTTCACAGTGGCATTCGCAAAAATGCCACCGCGGATATGAGTGTTTTAACGCCGTGTCTTTTGCCTGGGTCCATTTTTTGCCTCGCGTTTCGACGTACTGTCCTCACGCAATTTCTCATTTTTCCCTTTCGTTGCTTTGATTCCTTTTATCAATTCAGTTGCCTCTCTCCTCCCCTAAACTTCTCATCAATTATAATAAGGGCATATCAAGTATATATTACCCTCAATCTGAATTATGTAAACAATAACAATCTTAGTTTCATGAGACCATGGTTTGCATGGGTTACAAACATAAATATCCAATTAACTGAGTCTCTAACGCTAACCAGGTCCTTTAGCACCATCTCATAGTCTGCAACAATACCGCAATCTAAGAAGTAATGACTGGCATTTTGCAAATCAATATTAACCATCCAACCTAACAATCTTAAAATGTACATGGATGATGAATTAGATTGTGAATGATCACAAAAAAGCAAAAAAGGATAGTAGTAGCATCGAAAAATTGCATTCCACTTGCAATTGACTTATTGCAAAATTAGCATTCATAAACCTAGGCATATGTGTTCTATCATTGCATTTACTGAGATGAAATTCTCATCGAGGTCAGTTTTCACAACCAAAGAAATACAACTAGAACCAAATAACAACTTCGAGTATGAAATTAAAAAAAAAAATTATCTTAAGGGTCACAAAATAGACCTCCCTCAGCATCCATTCAAGCGGCTATGTTGCTCATAAAACTGTTGGTGAACCATGAGAAATGACCTGCAATGAGAGGTCTCCAAGAAATGTCATCTTCTTGTGGATTTTAATTAAACATTTCCTCCAACGTTATGTTCACTCCATCTAAAATAATGTGCTAAAATGCTTTTACAAGAGTATGACCCTCATCCAACCTGTTGATACAAATTTGTGGATAGTGCAGGCCTTTCTGGCTAATCCCTCTTAAGTGGCATATGAAAATAAGGTGTTGTTACAGAAGTGAAAGTTGCCAAGTTCTTTAATTCATCTTTTTAAGTCACTATTCGCACTAATAAATATCCCACATTTAATAAGTAGCTCGTTTTTTTTTAAAATTAAAATTTCTTCTTGTAATAAGTTATATATTTTCTCAAATTCTAAGCAAATGGGGTTTTTTTTGCTCAAAAATCTTTTTTGGCATGCTATAACTAATAAAACATGATGATGCTTAAAAGAAAAGAAAATAAAATAACAAGATGATACTTTTTGTTTCTAAATATGTAAATTATTTTTTTCAAAGAAAGTTTCCTTCTAAATAATTTGAAACAAATATATAATTTTTTCATTATTAAAAGTAGTTCATCTTAAAGATGATGTACCTATTTTGAATTTGAGTCATCTAATCCATCTTAAGTCATCAAGCAAATTTTGTTGACCTCCTCGGTATGTTTAATAGAGTCAAATTTGAGGGTGCATTTGGGGAGGCTTTTTAGCCACTTTTCATTTTAGAAAGTAGGTAAGGGTGTGTTTGGGAGCATATGTTTTCACTGCTTTTCTTAAAATCTTATTCACAAAACGAGCTTTGGTAAACGACAGGGTGGAGCTAGAATCTGTGGAATGGATTGCGTCGGGATGGGTAAATTACCCCTCTCCCCTTTAACATTTCAATTATTTCCCTATTTTATCTACGATAATACCATTGGTCTTTGCGACTTCTCCCCCGTCTTTACTGCGACCATCACATGTTAAGGCATACCAGCAAGTAGCTTTTCCCGTTTGTCTTCCAGCCTTCGAATCGTCTGTATGTATCTTGTTGTTTTTTTTCACACAGAAACTTTCAAGTGCTTTGTTCTCTTTTTTTCTTCTTCATCGTTGGATTGCAAAAATTTGATGTTATCTATGCAAAGATGTGTTTTATTGTTGGTCTAAGGTGTGGACTCTATATTATTTAGATTTTACATTTCATTTTATCTACTTCAAACTTGCGGATGGATATTTCATTTCCAATTTTTGGGGTTTATTGGTATTTGTGTTGCATTTTACGTAATGCTGAAATTTTTTTTCATATGATCAGGGCTCAATTGCTTCNCAAATTTGTGGATAGTGCAGGCCTTTCTGGCTAATCCCTCTTAAGTGGCATATGAAAATAAGGTGTTGTTACGGAAGTGAAAGTTGCCAAGTTCTTTAATTCATCTTTTAAGTCACTATTCGCACTAATAAATATCCCACGTTTAATAAGTAGCTCGTTTTTTTTTTAAATAAAATTTCTTCTTGTAATAAGTTATATATTTTCTCAAATTCTAAGCAAATGGGTTTTTTTTGCTCAAAAATCTTTTTTGGCATGCTATAATTAATAAAACATGATGATGCTTCAAAGAAAAAAAAATTAAAAAAAAACAAGATGATACTTTTTGTTTCTAAATATATAAATTACTTTTTTGAAAGAAAGTTTCTTTCTAAATAATTTGAAACAAATATATAATTTTTTCATTATTAAAAGTAGTTCATCTTAAAGATGATGTACCTATTTTGAATTTGAGACATCTAATCCATCTTAAGTCATCAAGCAAATTTTGTTGACCTCCTCGGTATGTTTAATAGAGTCAAATTTGAGGGTGCATTTGGGGAGGCTTTTTAGCCACTTTTCATTTTAGAAAGTAGGTAAGGGTGTGTTTGGGAGCATAGGTTTTAACTGCTTTTCTTAAAATCTTATTCACAAAACGAGCTTTGGTAAACAAGAGGGTGGAGCTGGAATCTGTGGAATGGATTGTGTCGGGATGAGTAAATTACACCGCTCCCCTTTAACATTTCAATTATTTCCCTATTTTATCTGCAATAATAACATTGGTCTTTGCGACTTCTCCCCCGTCTTTACTGCGACCATCACATGTTAAGGCACACCAGCAAGTAGCTTTTCCCGTTTGTCTTCCAGCCTTCGAATCGCCTGTATGTATCTTGTTGTTTTTTTTTCACACAGAAGCTTTCAAGTGCTTTGTTCTCTTTTTTTCTTCTTCATCGTTGGATTGCAAAAATTTGATGTTCTCTATGCAGAGATGTGTTTTATTGTTGGTCTAAGGGGTGCACTCTATGTTATTTAGATTTACATTTCATTTTATCTACTTCAAATTTGCGGATGGATATTTCATTTCCAATTTTTGGGGTTTATTGTGTATTTGTGTTGCATTTTACGTAATGCTGAAATTTTTTGTGAGCTTTGCAAATGCACAAGTCATGTTCTCCGTATATCAGCTCAAAAAAAATGTGTGCTTTGCATGCAAATTTTTTTTCATATGATCAGGGCTCAATTGGTTATGGTTGGGATTTGGCTAGTTGTGATTGGGGTTCAGTTGCTTGTTGTTAGATTTGCTCTAGTTTTGGTTGAATTTATAGGCTTTTACTATGATTTTAAGAGTTTGCGGTGTGCAATTCATGCTACATAAGTGGAATTCATGATTTGGTAATTTGTTTGGATTAATTTCATGGATTTTGCATTGGATTTGGGTGGTGATGCTATCCTTAGAGGATTTTTCATCTGAAATAAATTCAATGTAAGTATAATTCTTATCGATTCACATATCCATAACCTACATTTTAATTTTTATAAATAAGGTATTTTACCTATGCATTAAAAGGTGTATTTTCAAGGTTCAACGATTGAACCGGAGTTAAACAAAGGTGGAATTTAGTATGGAAGTAAATATAAAAAATATTAAACATAACTGAAATGAATAAAAATTAGATGGAATTTAGTATGGAAGTTTAACAAAAGGGAAAAATAATCAATAAAATTTAAAAAAGTAAAAAAGAAAATGTAATAAACTAATAGTCATACATATTTCACAAAAGGAGAAAATGAAATCGGGAATGATTAAAGGAAGACATATTCTTTATGATATCAAAAGATTCGAACCAAACTTAAAGCTTGCCCGACACAGTCAACTAGAGATACTACTGAGTGTTAAAGCGTGCACAACGCAATCAACCAGAGATACTACCAAGCCTTAAAACCCCACACCACTACCCGGTCTTAAAACCCACATAAAACACACAATCATAGATATTTCCTAGTTTTACAACACACCTGACAAACTCAACCTACATATACTAACTGGTCTTAAAGCCTGCACAACACACTCAACTGCAGATACCACTTGGTCTTAAAACATGCACGATGACAAAGTCAATCATTGACACTATGCCTTCGAGCACACCCAAGACGCTTAATCACAAATAATCTTTGGCCTTGCAACACACCCGACACACTCAACCAAGCAATAAATGATATAAAGTAAAAAAACTAAAAATTATGGAAGGAGATAAATGACAATTGGATTAGGTTGTGACCATATTAAGAAAATGATGATGCATCGAGGATGATGGAGAGAAAAATTTTTAATAAGTAGAAAATAATATATAATTTCTTTATATTTTCATATAAATTAAACTATGATTTTATCAATTGTGGGGCATGCCCAATGCAAAAAAAAATTAAGAATTCTGACATAGACCCTGAGCCGGAAAAGAAACTTAATTCTATATTTCTTGGTGTGTGGCTAAGAACACAGAACTTGCCCTAGAATTTGCATGAGCTTGAATATACTCATTCAAATGAAGTCCACGAAGCATAATAGGAGAAAACACGATGAATCAAGTCATTTCAAGCATTCTGCAATCTCCACCCAGAAGCATAAAAAGAAAACAGTCAAAACTCAATATTTAACTAGCAACTTTCACAGCTTATTATGACATGCACCGGTCTCAAGTATAGTGTTGGCACGGCTATTCAGGGATACCCAACTATGACAGAAGTCGTGAAGCTACTGGACTCCAATCCCAAGAGATTCAACTATATGACGCTACATTTATTCACTATAAAACTTATAGATGATCGAACAAGTGAGGGACTTTTATTATGATGGTCTCGAAATGGTAGATTTCTTATCTCTGTTATTTCATAAACAATTATGGTCCATTTGAGGCAGCTTATTTGGTGAGGCGGCGTTTTGAAAACGCACCTGTCATGTTTGGGTAAATTGTGTTTTGGCAGCTTATGCATTTTCAAAACGCCGAAAACATCGTTTTCACATCACACCTATCTAGGTGCGGTGACAGCTTTCTGGCAGCGGTCTGACTTTTCCAAAAAAATAAAAAATTGTAATAGCCACCGCACTTAGCTTATCAACAGATTATTTTTAATCAGTTTATCAGTAGATTATTCAATAAGCTGCAACTGCCTCAAACAGACCCTTAGTCGACTTAATATATGTGTTCATAATTATTGTTTTAGAAAGGTGTATAATAATTTGAACTATTATGTCAAATAATAGTATGTGTTCTGATTATATGACATTTGATCATGTATATTTTGTTTAAAATATAATTAGTACAATGAACAATATTTGAACATACATGAAATAGCAAATTGACCCATCAAATGAAGATGAAATTATAAATATAGTGCAATGAACAAGAATTCTAGTTACTAGAATATGTTTTATCAAATGAGTACAATTAAATATATTTGTGTAAGATACTGTGTGTGTTATCTTCATCTATGGATGACAAATAGATTAATNTATCTAATCCAAAGTCCATTCAGGTAATATTTCACATGAGAATGAAAAATCACTTAAAATTTCAATAATAGTACAGATGATGTTTGATGCTGAAACTCAATATTGTACTTTGCAGCTCCAATGTTTAGAGGTGAAATTATACCAGCCATCCCCCCTCTATTACTTCTACGGGTATCAATCTTCCTATAACTATTATTATGTTAAATGATGACATCATCGTGAAACCTGACATGAATATATTTGAGGTCGAGCAAATCGTAAAGGATTTCGACTGCTTAGTGAATGCTTATTTATTGCACACTTTGGAAAGATTGAATGTTGATATATTAAAACTCCAACCATTGGAGGGCACGTTCATGGGTTTGCAATGGAACACCATGAACCAAAAGGTTTTATAACTCTAGTGGCATCTTGGAGAATTATAATGTATTTACAACTTGAAACAGTTGGTATCAGGAAAATTAAGAGGATAATCTCCTTTATAAGGCCCAATCTTAAAAAAAAAAAGAAGGTTGTCATTCTAGATCTTTATCTAATCCAAAGTGCATTCAGGTAATATATCAAATAAGAATGAAAACCAGTCAAATTTTCATTAGGAGTGCAGATGATGGTTGATGCTGTAAACTCATCTTGCACTTTGCAGCTCCAAAGCTTTTGAGTAGAAATTATATCAGCCATCCCCCTTCTACAACTTCTATCAGTATTAATCTTCCTTTAACTATAATTGAATAAAATGATGCCATCATCGTGAGGCCCAACCTCAATAAATTTGAGGTCTAGCAAAGCTTAATGGATTTTGACTCCATAGTGGATGTTTATTTATTGCAAACTTTGGAACANTAAATCCATGGATCCTAATTTTGGGCATACACCAAGAGAAACCTGTAATGATACAAGATATTAATTGTATTACCTATTTATATGGCATGCATGTTTTGTCAAAAATAAATTATCCTAAAAAATAATTTAAATGGAATTGTATCAAAATAATTAATGGCACACACATTGATGCACGTGTTGGAAACAAAAATAAAATTGCATATATCACACGTTGTGAATCTGCAACACAAAACATCTTAGCAGTTTGTGACTTCACTATATGTTTTACCTTCATAATGGTTAGATCAGAAATGAGTGTTCATGATAGTCACATATTTAAATTTATTAATCGATGAAAGGAATACAAATTTTCAAAGCCTCCACCCTATTAGTATATTAATGATTATATACGAGTTAAAATTGAAGAAATGTACTAATAATGTTATTAGTTTGAAAAATATTACATTGTCGATTCAGAATATCACATGCAACAAACTTTCTTAAAGTCATTCCCTGATACAAGATATCACATTCTTGATTTTGAGTGCAATAGTCAAGTAATCAAAGAGAAAAGAAATGTTCAACAAACGACATAGATCATTATGAAGTATTATTGAGAGAGCACTCGATGTATGAAAGAAAAATTGAGTCATACTCCTAGATATGCCAACATATTCCTTAGAAAAACTGATAAAATCAATTGTGACGTCGTCAATTCTACGTAATTTTATATAGAAACATTCATCACAGCACTGTGGTTTTCAAAGCCTTAGATGAAGATCTAACTAGCATACCTGTACAAGCGTTCGAACATTGAATGGAAAAATTATTGTTTGAGGAAGATTTTGGTGTGAATGACTTCAACACAACCGACGGAGAGTGTGTTCATAAGATGATCCAATTAAGAAAAGAGATAATAGATATTTTAGTAAACTCATAGAGTATATGTAACTAATATTTTGAATGTCTTCTGGTTGATGTCTACTATTGGAGATATATTGAGGATTGGTTGATGTTTAGAGTTGCATATTTCTTTTATATATAATTTTTTTGTTGTTGCATATGTAGTCTAATTTGTCAATTAAGTATAATATATTACAATCTAAAAAAATGAGCTCAAGATTATCAAGTACTTCAAGAGTTATGTACTATCATTATGGTATGCATTGTTCTTAATACATAACAAAAAAAAAATATAGTTATTGGAAAAGATTTTATTGTTGTCCCAGAAATAAGA
This sequence comes from Phalaenopsis hybrid cultivar, assembly GCA_002079205.1. Lineage (NCBI taxonomy): Eukaryota > Viridiplantae > Streptophyta > Magnoliopsida > Asparagales > Orchidaceae > Phalaenopsis > Phalaenopsis hybrid cultivar. The sequence continues at coordinate 39,974 of JXCR01114598.1, read as the reverse complement.
CACGTGAAGATTACATATTTTATCGATGGGCTGATGATATAGAAAAGTTCATTCCCAGCAGTGACCAAGAAGGAAGAGATATTATGAATAGAAAATTATCTCGAAGACTTGATCATCTAAACATGAAGGTGAACATCATTGTTATGTTATTGTAGTTTTATTATTATGATGTTATGCGTAAAACGATGTCTTAAAATTGATGTATAGAAAAAAATTAATTTTGACATGTATTTTTTACTGTTAACGTTTATTGTATTATTATGCTATAATTATTTAAGAAATTACAATAATTGAGTTAATTTATATCTATAAGGGCATAACTGTCTCTTTTTCAAAAGCAGCTACAGCACAATGGATTATTCAAACAGAGTGACTATTACACTAGCAACAACTTTCTGACAACATTTGAGAAGCTACTTCTAGAAATAGCAGCAACCACCCCAAGCACATCCTAAGTTTATCTAAAAGGCTTTCTAAGTTTTCTTTTTGAATTTGCAAGTCACTTCGTCATTTGATTTCTACTTCCAAACTAATCTTTTAAGATTTCGAAACTCCCATTTAATACAACATGGTTTCTCGATCAAGAGTTGAGTTCTTCCATTACGGTTTTTTATGAAACGCTTTAACTATTTGAATCTAGAACTTGAAAATTATATCAAAATGATACTTTTCTTCTGATAAAAATAGGTTAACTTGCTTCTTTGTACATTAAAGATATCCTCATAGTGTTCATAATGATCATGCCTAACTTAATACAATGATTAATCTGTTGGCAAACTTGTCTGAAAATCTGTATCAAAATCCACTTAAACATTTTTCAAAAATTTATTTATGATATCTGAAAAATTGAGCGAAAGAATAATCTTCTAAAATCTCTTGTTGATCATATAGATTATATAAAGTATCTCACGAAGAATTATTTCGTAAAGTTATTGAAGCAAAAAATCAGAAAGGAATAACAAGTCCTAAAATCCAAGAAAAATTGTTGGAATTAAGGAACTGCTTAATAGTTTTGAGATTAAACAAAGTAAAATAGAAAATGCATTCCAACAAAATATAGGATTATTAAAAGAACTAAAAAAGCTTAAATACAATTAATGACGAGAAAATAAGTATAAATGCCCTGAGTATTTATCTATTGTATCTAATACAACTGAATATTCCAGTAATGACATTAAAGAAGGATATTTTGAACCTGAGAATTTTACTTCAAAACCTGATAGAATTATCGTTCTACAAAACAACACAATATTAGCACTATTAAGTCATCTCCATTACAAAATTTATTTGATAGAAAGGCATCTTAAATTTGGCTCAAAATACTCCAACTAATGAGAAGGCAGAAATTGAGTTACACAAAATAATAAGCCATATCAAGTCTTTATCAATAAGAAACATTGAAGAAATTCTTAAAAATAGAAAAAGTAAAAAATTCTTCATATATGATGTGGTGAGAGAGACAATCCGGTTTAGTGAAACATCCCAAACAATTGCTAGTAGACCCTTTCCAGTAATGACATTAAAGAAGGATATTTTGAACCTGAGAATTTTACTTCAAAACCTAATAGAATTATCGTTCTACAAAACAACACAATATTAGCACTATTAAGTCATCTCCATTACAAAATTTATTTGATAGAAAGGCATCTTAAATTTGGCTCAAAATACTCCAACTAATGAGAAGGCAGAAATTGAGTTACACAAAATAATAAGCCATATCAAGTCTTTATCAATAGGAAACATTGAAGAAATTCTTAAAAATAGAAAAAGTAAAAAATTCTTCATATATGATGTAGTGAGAGAGACAATCCCGTTTAGTGAAACATCCCAAACAATTGCTAGTAGACCCTTTGTGTCTAGCCAATCAAGTTTTTTAATTTCATTTTAACTTGATAGATTAATAGATAGACCCAGTGGTTCTATGAGTGAATTAAATATAGAAAAATTAATTGATGTGGAACAGGATATAGTGGATTTCTCTAATGATCAATTAAATGGCTTTAATCCTTCTAAAGTATATTCCCATGGACTATTAGTAGTTCCATAGGATTATTTAGATATCATAGAAAAGTATCTTTGCATTGACTAAATAATACTGAAGTAGTTAGGAATCTTATAACCCCTGAGGTTGGTGCTGAATTAAAAAGAAATAAAATCATACATTTATACATCTTGAATTAGTTTTATTTGAAATTGGAGGATTGGATAGAATACAAACATGAGGTAAAAATATGTTAGGATATTAGTTTTTATTACTCATTTTATATGATTCCAGACTTTGTACCACAAATGAATTTATGATAGGTACCAGAGAAATACATATAAATAGTAATATAGGTATCACCTATATCATTCCCAATATAACCATGAAGATATATAGTTTGAAAAATGTTAAAAGTATGGTTCAAACTAAGGTAATGGAAATTTTTAAGGAGAAAATCTTTATTTATCCATTATTTTCTTAAGGAAAATCATGTCTAACATTAAAAAAATGTTTAAAATCAAGATTGAAAAAATAGTAGATTCCTTAGCCTCAAAAGGAATAAAATTTATACTTCCTAAAGAAGTAAATTTTGGAGTTTTAGCATTATTAGAATGAAATATATGTCTTTTAAGAGAAGAATCTCAAACCATTTATCCTATTAAATATATCACATTCAAAATCCTAATAAAAACCTATCTATAAATTTATGAATTATAAATCTACAAAACAAGATGAAAAAGAAACTGATATGGAATTAATGAATATTGAAGAAATCTGTGAACAAATCCCATTATGTTTCCTTCTAAATTAAATTTACCTATTAATTGGAAATCTACATATGAATTAGAATGTCATTAGAAAAATATAGGTCAATTAAAAGAAAATGATTACTCATAAGCTGAAGATAAACGAAATATATGTTTAATTTAAGAACAACAAAATGAGGCTTTAATGGATAAAATTTTAAGAGATTCCACTTCAAGCATAGAAAAGAATTTTGTAAGCTAAGATGAAGCTAGCTCCTCATACAGCCCAAATGCTCAGATTATCCAACAATATTATCCAAATAATAACCCCATTCCCATGGAAAACAATATAGGACATTCCTGTAGAAGATCTATTAATATTTATGATAAAGAAAATCAGCTGTTAAGGACTACGAATAAAAGAGGGCCAAATAAAAAATTTTATTTTTCTAAAAAATAAAGTCTTGTTGAATATCACGACCTATAATGCTCGAATGTGTGACAATTATTTAAAACTGTGGATGCCACAAATGGTTAGAGAATATCAACAGAAACATCAAGATAATGTAGAAATGGGGAAGAGATAATAAAAAAGGACACAATAAACTATTTAAGTGATGCAGCTTGATTTACATGGGCAGCTTGTAAAAGAAAATTTTCAGATGATGTAACAAGTTTTGCAAAACAAAGAAATAATGTCCTAAATTTTGCATGCCAAATTCACAGAATTTTAACAGCAAGGAAAGCTAGTGTTATGAGAGAGCATGAAGACAGAAATTAAGAAATTGGAAGTATGTTAAGAATTTCGCAAATGACTTCGTAGCTTTAGCAATATATGGAAATTACTATTAAAATGAATCAGGAAATATGTTATTTTCAAAATTACCTGGTAAATTGCAATAAGAAATTCATCAAGCATGAACTTCTCAAAATATAGCACCCCAATTTGATAATATTGGAGTTAGAACACAGTTCTTGTTTGAAAAACTGAAAGAAAAACATGTTTGAAATTATAATCATAAGAAAACCTATTCTCATAAACTCTCATGCTATGCTTGTAACAAAGAAGAGCATTTAGTTACCGCATGCATGTCCTAAAAGAAAAAATCTATATAGCAAAAATGTCATATTGGTAGAGTATGAAAATGCAGAATTTATAGATCTCGATTCCCAAATATTTGATATTTCATCAACCTATAATAATGTCTCAATGGAACCCCCTGAAGATAAAGAAACATATTACCAGTTTATAAATGATATTCTTGACGATCCTACAATACAAGAATCAATGGACAATTTGGACAATAAAGAATTCCTATATATGAATGTTAACTATTTACATGAGTGCCAAATAGGACTCAGAGAGGATAAAATAAAATGTAAAAATTGTCAGTGGTATCCAACAATTGATAGGAGATATAAATGTAATGAATTTTATGCACAAGCAAGTTATAAATGTGTCCATGAAAAATCTGAAATCCACATCCAAAAGCTTTAATTGAAAAACAAAATCCTCATCCTCTCATATAGAACAAAGAGTAAAATTTTAGAACAAAGAATATTTGATAGAAGAAAAAATAGAAAATATTTGAAAACCTGACCTTAGAAAAGGAAATGAGACAATAAGAGATGAAAGTGTGATAAATAATGGTTTCGAAACCATAGAATTAGCTACACTGGTGAGGATGCAGATTTCAAACCTTGGCATTGAAAAACTACTTATGATCTATAATACCGAAAAATTACTTTATATCCAAACACTGCTAAGACTAAATATCCATGGTTATGAAATTTCTCTTCCAGCCTTCATAGATATTGAAACTACATCAAATTATATTCATTCTACATTAATTGCCACTAAATATATCACTAAGAGCATCAAACCTAAAAGAACATCTCAATTTGATGGCTCTTTGTCGAACTAACCCAGTGTGTTAAAAATACAAAAATTTAACTTCAAACACATTAAAACAAATCGTCAAAATCTTACTCCATTGATGAAATCAGGATTCGTCCTATTAATCCTGTTCATCATTCAAATATTAAACTTATCTTAGGTTTTAATTTCTTCTTAATTCAACAGTCAAATGAAGCTTACTAATGACAAGCTTACTATTTTCTATAACTCCACCACTACTCCTATCATATCCATGTTTTGCTTATTCAGAGACCACTTGGTCATCAGTTGACAAGAATTCCAGTTTACTTGCCCCCAAAGTGCTACCCCATGATCCAACGCTTTCTATGTTTTCTTTTTGAATTTTTAAGTGACAAGAAATTCACCGTTTTGATACTATCGTAATGAAAGCCTCATATTTTGTTCGATCATCTAAAAATTTTATATCGAGTAAATATAGAAGATAATAATCGAATTATCTCGACAGTAGAGTCCAGTAGCTTCAAGAATTCTAACATAGTCAGGTATCCCAAAATAGTCGTTTGAGCACTGGACGTCATACGACTGCAAGTTGTAACAAGCTGTGAAATCGGCTCAATTAAATATTGGGCTCCAACATTTTTCTTTTAGGCTTCTTGGTGGATGCTGCAAAGCGCTTAAAATGACTTGATTTACCTTGTTCTCTCTCCTGTGGTCCTTCGTCATGGACTCAATTTGAATGAACACAATCAAGTTCATCCAAATTTTGAAGAAAATCATGTGCTTTAGCTTAGACATAAGATCCTGTAGTCACAACACCGAAAAATAAAAAATCTGATTTCTCCTCCAAATCAAGATTTATGTTAAAAATGTTTTTTTTTTTTTTTTTTTTTGCATTAGGCATGACCTACAAATGATAAAATTATAGTTCAATTGATATAAGAATATAAAGAATTTAGATAACATTTTTATTTAAATTTTTTCTCTCCACCACTCATCTAATGCATCTATCATTTTCTTAGCAAAATCTCAACCCAATCCTATTGCTCCTCTTTTTAACTCATTCCACAATTTTTAGTCATTCTGTTTATTTTTAGCTAAATTATACGTAAAAAATGTTTTCTCAAAGAAATTTTTGATAATGTTTTTTCAATATTCTTTATTGAAAAGCTTGGTTGGTTTATTGCCTATTTCAACCTCTTTGAAGCATAAATTACATAATATAATCTTGATATCCTTCTCTCAAGTGGCTGATATACAATCTTTTCAATTTTTCATCTAGTGTATCAAGAATATAAAAAATCTGGAGGAAAATATAAAACTAAACTTATAACTAAAAGAGTAATTAAACAATTGAAACAAACTATAAAAAAGACAATCAAAACAGTGGTCAATGAGATTAATTCATCAAAGATTGCCCCATCGAGGATCACCAACTGCAATTGATAATCATATATTATGGTGAAAGGCCAGGTAGTATATGCGGTTGAGTGAGTTGGGAGTGCTATAAGACCAAGTAATACTTGTTGATGAGTGTCGAGTGCGTTGGAAAACTAGATAGTAATAGTGATTGATTGTGTCGTGTAGGCTTTGAAGCTAGATAGTATATGTGATTCAGTGTGTTGTGCGGGCTTTAAGATCAGGTGGTACATATGGTTAAGTGTGTTGGGTGTGATGTAAGACCAGGAAATATTTGTGGTTGAGTGTCGTATGGGCGTTAAGCACAGTTAGTATTAGTGGTTGACCGTGTCATGTGGGTTTTATGACCATGCAGTATTTGTGGTTAATTGTGTTATGTGGGCTTTAAAACCAGGTAGTTTCTGTAATTGACTTTGTCATGCGAGCTTTAATACCAAGCAGTATTTATGGTAAATCCAATGATTACAAATAGGTGAGAATAATTATAGGAATCACAACTGATAATCGGATGAGGTCTTTCTTTTTTTTTACATCATTGCTCTACATAAAATTGCTTTACACTAAATAGGATATAATGGAGAAAAATGATTCATGGAGCCGACCCCACGTAGTGGGATTAAGGCTTTGTTGTTGTTGTTGTATTGCTCTACATAAAATTGCAAAAACCAACACCATCGAAATACACATTACATAAAACATGCACAATGTCGTTACCATGCCAAATATAGCAACATATAATTAAAAATATAGAAAATGTCGAAAACCACATAGTCATGAGGAATAGAAGCTGTTATATGAATGCAAGTGTACTTGTATGTGTGCAAATCATCCAAATACATATGGAGAAACCACCAATGCTCATACATTTACATATACACCGCCCAATTCCTAAGAATAACATATGTGGTTTTTTAGAGCATTTACATAAATACCATCCGATTATTATAAGTTTAGATACCTAACACCTAAAATTGATTTTTTTTTACAGTTATACCACTTAAATCTTCGATATCATATCAAAATTAGTTCCATTGTAGCTTACCAAAAGTGAGAAATACCTTTTCATGTACAAGTGATGCGACATGTATGTAAAAATTGAAATTTAGATGTTATATGGAATAAAAAGTTGGAATTGAGCGGTTGTATGTAAATTCATTCCCATCACACAATGAGAAATATCATTTAACTTCCATATCACACAGCCCGGTAATTATGCGCTTGCTTATATAAATGAAGGCATTTACTTGCATACCACTTAATTCTTATGTATATACATATCAAATAACTAAGCTTTTTGCATTTATATAACCCAGAGTTTTCATATCTATCACATCAAAAAGAGCTAAAGAAGACACCAAATCGTGATTATCCACAAGCATGGAACCCTAACCACTGCTTACAAATCAATGAGAAAAAGCAAATTAAAAACTGGGATATGGAAATTATTTTACCGAATGTAATTAGAGCTAAAGAAGACACCAAATCGTGAAAGCTAAAGAAGACACCAAATCGTGATATCCTCAAGCATTGAACCCTAACCACTGCTTATAAATCAATGAGAAAATGCAAATTAAAAACTGGGATATGGAAATAATTTTACCGAATGTAATTAGAGCAGTCGACAGTGGCACCCTGGCGATCACTGAAGAAAGATAACCCTAGATCGAGCGACCGGCAGTCGGTCGTTGGGAGAGTGGGTCGAGAGTGTAGTCGACGGTTGACAGTAATTAGGAGCTACAAAGACCGACCAATGTTGAAATGAGGAGGGCAAGAGAGTAGAGATGCTTTACTCGGAGATTGCCGAGGGCCGAAGTTCGAGGGACGAGGAATCCCAATAAGATTGAAAGATGTGGCGAAATTAGGGCACGATTTGTGCGTAATGTTTTGCGATTGACAGATTAAAAAGGGGCATTTATATATATACCACCAAATTTTAATGTATTACAAATCGACCATCAAATTTCTATCATATGACTAGGGCTGTCAAAAAAGCTCGTTGTTCGCGAACAGTTCGTGTTCGGTTCGCCAATGAGTTTGTGTTCGATTTGTTCGATAAGTAGACGAGACGAACATGAACAATTTTTTTTTCGTTCGGTTAGTTATATGAACCAAACACGAACAGTGATGCGTTCGTTCGTGTTCGAATCGTTATTGTTCGAAATATAAAATAATTTAAAATAATTATATATAAAAAATTTATGATATTCAAAAAATTAAATTTTATAAATTATAATATATAATAAAATAATAATAATAATAGTATATTAATAAACTATATTAGTAAGTGGTGGAACTAGTAGGACTTCCAGTGAGAGAAGTAAGAAAGGTTTACTAAACAAATTTGTGGAAGGGAGAAAGGAAAGGAGGAAGAGGGTGCAAAACTTCCACCATTGCTTGTGCTCTCCTTGTATGTAATTGGCTTCGTGCCTACTAATTTGTAATTAGTATTGTGTCATAAGTTTGGGTTAAATAAACAAGAGTTCTCACGTTATGTATAGTGCTGTTAAAAAAGCTCGTTGTTCGCGAACAGTTCGTGTTCGGTTCGCCAATGAGTTTGTGTTCAATTTGTTCAATAAGTAGACGAGACGAACATGAACAATTTTTTTTCGTTCGGTTAGTTAAATGAACCAAACACGAACAGTGATG